>JARYHS010013630.1:385651086-385683086 GCA_031002005.1 Vandiemenella viatica
CACCGGAAGTTAAATCGATTGCATACAAAGCTCTGGTGCGTCCTCACTTAGAATGTTGTTGTTCTGTATGGGGTCCCTATCAAAAGGGGTTAATAAATGTATTGGAGAAGGTCCAAAGAAGAGCCGCCCGATTCGTGACAGGTATAGCTGGAGGGAAAGCGTAAGTGCGATGTTGAATGAATTGGGTTGGGAAGACCTGGAACACCGAAGGCGTCGCTCTCGACAGAAGCTGATTGAAAAAT
Source organism: Vandiemenella viatica (assembly GCA_031002005.1). NCBI lineage: Eukaryota > Metazoa > Arthropoda > Insecta > Orthoptera > Morabidae > Vandiemenella > Vandiemenella viatica. Next base: position 385,651,329 of record JARYHS010013630.1, read on the forward strand.
TCACGACTGACCTATTTCAGGACGACGGAAAACACATATTACTACCAGCTACATTCATATACAGGAATGACCGAGAAAATAAGAGAAATCAGGGCTAGAAGCGATTCATTTCTATACTCTTTTTTCCTTGAGCGATTAGGGAGTGGAACAGGAGGGAGCAAGAGAACTTAGATTCCGATAGGAGTAGGTATCTATAAACCCCTCTGGCCATCCTGATCTGGGTTTTCCATGGTTTTCCCAGGTCGCTCCAAGCGAATGGAGGAATGGTTCCTAAAATCATTAAAGGTCTCACGCCTGGTGCCAAATCCCGTATATCCCTTCCTATGCACAAATGGTTACACATTAGGATTGTTGCAATGCACACTCCGCCACCAACTTTTAATGAATCGCGGTGTAATAATGATAATAATAATAGTAATAATAAAGCAGTAATTGCTAACAACCGCGCGCAAAAATAAAAAATAAAGGATCGTTTATAAATTCGAAAAGGCTCCAAAGGAGCGTTTTAGAACGTATTTAAGGGATAATTACATTTCCTTCATAGCAGAAAGAAGCACCGTTGAAGAGATGTGGCATCGATTCAGACATATAGTCAGGGAAGATATGAACTTACATACACCGAAACGGACAGTAAGGGAAGGGAATGATTCCCCATGGTAGAGAAGTGAAGATAAAGGGTTACTTAGAAAGTAAAGGAAGATACATGCACGCTCAAGAAGGACGACGTATTAGAGTGGTTTAGAAAATTTAGATAAGATAAGAGGACATGTTAAGAATGCTATGGGTGAGGCCTTTAATGATTTTCGTTGCATTTCACTTTCTAAGAGCCTCACCGAAAACCCAAATAAATTTTGGTCTCATGAACAAAAGTTAGTTGTACTGACAATAATATGCCAGTTCTAAAACAAGACGGTCGGGAAGTTGCCGACAGCCGCGACTAGGCTACCATATTTAGCACCGAATTTAATATTTTTTTCACTGACGAAAACATGGAAAACACTCGCACTTTTCCATATCGTAAAGATTATAGATGGATCCGGTACAAATCGATAGTGTATGTACGATAAAGCAATTAAAGCTCCTGAAGAGGGGCAAAGCACCGGGTCCCGATGGTAAACCGGTAAGAGTATGTTCAGAATACCAATAGGAAATACAACCATTTCTGCCAGATATATTCCGTAAATCTTTAGAAGAGAAAAAAGTACGTTCTGACTGGAAAAATCCCGGGTAATTTCTGTTTTCAAGAAACGAGATGGGAGAGAACCGACGAATTACCGACCCAAATCTCTAATATCTGTTTGCAGTAGAATTCAAATATGTCATATGCTTTAACATTATGAAGCTTCCAGATGAAAACGAGTTACTTATAATATACCAACACGGATTTTAGAAGAACAGATCGTGTGAAACACAATTGGCCATATTTTCGCATAACGTAAAGAAACTTATCAAAGCAGGTTCACAAATTGATGAAATTTCCTTAGATTTTCAGCTTTTGACTCTGTACCACACAACCGATGTTTATCGAAGATTCGAGCAAACGGTATATCGGATCAGATTTGTGAATGGATACGCGATTTTCTAACTGATCGGTCGCAGTATGTCGTTATTGACGGGCATGGGCACCGGCAACATTACTTTAAGGAAGGTGCATCTTCACATTAATTTTTTTTAAATATTATATATAATGCTTATTATTTATTAACTAATTAAGTAGTAAGATGTAATTTATAACACTGCATCCTTATAATTATGAGTAGTTATATAAAATTAGGCATTAACGTCATGTCAATTAAATTAAATTCACGTCGCCCGTGTTTTAATTTACGTCTCTGGTACGCATCTTTGCTGGGTGTCTCGCGTGCCATGCGATTGGGAGGGTGGACCGCGCCAACTCACAATTTGCAAGCAAAATATTGTAATGTGTAGTTAATTAGCCCTTAGCCACAGCCGACAACTCCGCAAGACGAGATAATGGTCGTACGTTAGGGCCTTTGTTCAAATTATTAATGTCATAAAGCATTTTTTTATACAAAAAGTGCAATACTGATGTTATCAGTCTGATGGTGATTATATACCTCATACTACGACAGTTCACGTACGTTGTGTTTGTACCAAAAATTTTCATTGATAATTAAAGACTAAAAATTATGCTAACGTAACAATAACTACAATTTACATACTCTCATCCATCAGCCAAGATTCGTCCACTGCTTGACATAGGCTCCCCCCGGCCACGCCATCTATCCTATTATCTGACTGATGTTACTAATAATACGAAGGTATGGTTGTTTGGATGTTTGTCTTTCAATTACCTTTGAACGGCTGAAAGGATTCTAATAAAAAATTTAAAAATGATAATTTCGTGTAATAAGTGATAAGATAGTTTTTATACACGCGAACGAAGTCGCCGGGAACAGCTAGTAACATTAAAGCAAGTCAAGTAGGTCATTTGTTCTTTCGTATTACTTTTTACTAACTATTCTTTAGCCCGTTTTCTTTCGTGTAGATTTCTTAATCCTTAAATCATTTTGTTATTATCTAACTACTCTTTTTTTCCTTATTGACACCAGTTCTATCAACAAATAGCTTCAAGAACATGTACTGGTCGATTCTACTAGCAGAAGCATGACTAATTCATTATTGGATGTTGGCATGTGTTTAAAATTTGGTTACGAAATTGATTACGATCTACGTTTGAAATTACTGAGATATCTTTGGAATCCTAATAAAACATACAATTTCAAAAGGGACATAAACCTTGATGCTAAAAGAGCTTTTGATCTGAATGGCTTATAAGAAAAATTTGATATCCATCCTGAGGAAATCATGAAGGAAATAAGAAAGCTGAAAAAAAAATAAAGCGGCTGGTGAAGATAATATTACTACAGATATCTTAAAGATAGCCGGATGTGACATTGTACCTTATCTTGAAATATTATTTAAATTGAGTCTAGATACTTGCTGCTTACCACAGGAATGGAAAAGTGCAATAGTAGTACCGGTACATAAGGGAGGGGTGAGAAATAGAGTTGAGAATTACAGGCCAATCAGTTTGACATCAGTGGTAGGTAAATTAATGGAAAGATTGATATGCAACGACATCAGAAATATATGTGAGGAACGTAAGTGGTTTTCAAGCAGGCAACATGGTTGCAGGCAAGGATATTCATGCGAATCTCAGTTGGTGGGATATATGCAAGATATTTCAGATGAAATGGACAAGGGAGGCCAAATTGATAGTGTAGCACTAGATCTGTATAAGGTGTTTGACAGAGTAAGCCATACAATGGTAGTAAATAAGGTAAAAACCATTGGAGTGGATAAGAAAGTATTTTGCTGGGTAGAAGAATTTTTAAAAGGTAGAAAACAGAAAGTTAGGGTAGGAAATGTAGTATCAAAAGAAGTGGAAGTAAAAATGGGTGTGCCACAGGGTAGCGTATTCGGACCATTGCTATTTATTATTCTAATGAATAATTGTGTTGATTGTTTACTATCTGAAATTAGATTGTTTGCAGATGACATAATGCTGTATAAAAGTATCAAAACAATAGAGGATTGTAAACAGTTGCAGGGTGATCTGGACAGGATATCTAATTGGGTTGGTAAACATGGAATGAAGATAAATGCAAAGAAGAGTCAGCTTATTAGATACACAAATAAAAAACAAAAGGTTAATTATGAATATAAGGTGGAGAAAGAATTGCTTGCTGAAGACTTGAAATGTAAATATCTTGGAATTACTTTTGATAACAAACCTAACTGGGCAGGACACATAGGACAGGTAGTAGGAAAAGGTTTCAAAGTTCTGCACTTGTTGGAGAGAGTGATGAGGGGATGTACGAGAGAAGTCAAGGAATTGGGTTACAAAACTTTAGTCAGACCATTGCTCGAATATGGTAGTGTAGTATGGGACCCTCATTTTACGTATCAAATACAGGAGTTGGACAGGGTGCAAAGAAGGGCTGCTAGATTTGTTTCTGAAAATTATCGCAGAATTCAATCAGTGACGGATATGATAAAGGAGCTGGAATGGGATTCATTGCAAGACAGGAGGAGGATGAGGAGGGTCATGGAAGTGTACAAGGCATATACTGGCGATGAGGCATGGAAAGATATTGCAATAGGTATGAAAAGTAGTGCATGGAAGGGAAAAGATGACCATGACCACAAGCTGGCACTCGATTTCAGGTACAAGGGTGTAGGAAGATTCTCTTTTTTAGGTAAGGGTGTCAGGGATTGGAATGCGTTACCAAGAGAAATGATGAATAATTTACCGAAAACTTTGAAGGAATTTAAAGATAAAATTTGTAGAGGGCAGATGTAGGTAGGTGCACGATAGGGGGAAGATGGGTGTGTGGGGAAATTGCCACCGGAGCCTGTGCTCCATTGCAATTAAATTAAATTAAATTAAATAAATTAAAGATATAACCTACCCGTGGTTGGTCTACTGAACTGGCCCTTTAGAAAGTATCATGAAGCCGCACTGTCTCATGCGACAAGTAAGTCGCAATGTAACGCGCTGGCTTCAATTTTTTTTTTTGAAAAGAACCTGGATAGAAGTGGTCTGAATGTAAATGAATCTTGAAATATGTTATATCACAAGGAAGTTGGAGGAAATCGTCTGTAACTTCGATCAGTTGTATCAAAATTTTATTTTGCGGACTCCATGATCTTTAATTATCGGGAAAGCCGATGAGATTTCTGTTTTTACAGATCTGCTACATTTTCGAGTTGTGCCTGGGGACAAGATTTTGAAAAATCATTTAGAGTCGGGGGCAAAAAAAAAAATCATTGTAGCTATAGCATCAAATTCATAATAAATTGATAGAATTTTTGTGGTATTCTGAAAAGGAAAATGATTTGGTAAGTGAACTATGTTTCGACTTTTTCGGTGTTAGCTGATGGGACTGCGGATATTAGTGGTCCAGAGCAATTATCGATCTGTGTCCGCTATCTACGTTGTGATAAAGTTAGAAAAAACCCATTTAAAAAAAAAATGAATTCCAGGAATATGTGCCACTACAAGAATTGGACGTGGAAACCATTTCGGAATCTATTATTCACTTTGCAGAAAGTAGAAATTTTGATTTAAAGAAACTTGTTGGTCGGGGATCCGACGGCTGTGCTGCAATGGTTAGTCATGTAGATGGTGTTCAGAAATACCTAGAGCCCTATTTTGGCACTGTCCAAGCCAAATATTGAATCTTGTTATCAATTATCTGAATGATTTCAGTTAAGTGAGAAACACTGCTGGGACGATAAAGGACATCACAATTTATTTAGAAACTATATTGCGGCAAAATAAAATTCCAAATATATCTCTCTTCTGTGAACAGAAAAGTACAATAGTATAAGAAAATTTTCTACAAACTTTATTATTATTTTTGCGAGTTTTAGAAGTTTTCGCACAAGGCACCAAACTCGATAACGAAAACCAAAGCATATCAGTTCTAACAAAAGCGACGGCTCAAACATACCAGTCCAGTAAAAGGGGATCTCACTAACATTATATTATGTAGAAGATTTTTTTCTCATCTTGTATATATTGGTGAGTATGCAGAAAGCAAGTTTTCGCCCTCTGACACCCTCAACACACTTCTCTGTGGCCAAAAATGTCAATATTTTGGTTATTTTTTCAGGTTTTCGTCTGTTTCTACTTCCTGATGAGTCCTAGCGAGAAATACTTTATTTCCAATTTGAAAGAGGACAAAATTTCCTACAACTTTTGCAGTACAACGTATTTTCTAAACTGAAAACTAAGCGAGCTACAGTTCTTCGAAAATCTGCAAAAGTTCACACTTTTCCGAAAAGCTGGGGTTTTAGCCAATTTGTAGCTCAAAATGACCAGGAACCCATGTATATATAATTCATATATATGTATTTCTGTATGACATAGTGTATATATGTGCTATACTTTGATTATTGATGGTCAATTCAATAGTAATATGGCATTGTTGGCCGGGAGATTCCGAAGGATTGTTTAGCCGCCAGGTTACAGTGTTTTTCGCGACGCAAAGCGTGTGTACTAACCAGGTAATAGTACCGGGAATAGAGAACCTACAACTTAACGTGGAATACTTACCAGAGAAGCGTTCTGGCTTACTTTATATTACACAGCAAACTGTGGCAGAGCTGAAGGTTGGGTTTATGGCCTTTGAAAATCACAGATGAGACCAGGATATCGATCTCCAGTCAGACGCCTTAACCACTGAACTACCAGACTGCTCTATTATGGTATTTGTAGGCATAATGTTATAGCACAAAGTGTATTTATACAGTCATAATAAGTCAAAAATTAGTCATAAATCCATTTCTTTTCCGTCTGAATGTTTTAAAACACTGTTTTCCATTTGGATTTGCTCCGTACTTAAAGGGTACAAAATTGTATCTATATGAAGAATTTACATCTCTTCAAGATGCAACATCCTGCGTAAGGTTTTGTGGCTCCATCTGTGGAAAATACGAAGCCTAATTGAGATCGCACTGTAGCTCCATCATCACATTTATATTTGACGGAAACCGAAGTGATGCTGGCTGTGCAGAGAGGAATAAAGTCATCTGAAATGTTTCGTCATTTGAAAACATCAGACACTTCAGCAGACATCATTTTCAGTGAGGAAACTTGTGCTGCAGTGACGCAGCAAATCTGAGCAGCAAGAACTGTGTAATTTTATTACTAACGCAAAAACTGAAAAAGGAGGCATCCAAGTTCAACAGGCAAAAAAAGATGCAGCTGGATTGATTGTTGGCACAGCTATTTTCCAAGCAGTAAAATCGGACAGTGTGATAATTCTGAGTGAGAATATTGACTTTCTCGCAGTGCTAATGGACCTTGGTAACATGAGAAGTTGTAGTTCCATTATCCAGGAAAAGCCAAGGAAGCAGGTTTATGGTACTCAACCACTTCCTTCAAGTCTGAACCCACACATATCCTCTTCATCCATGTATTTACCGGATGAGATACAATATCAGCATTTTTCGGCTGTGGGAAAGAAAAATTCTGCTGCCTCATTCAGAACCAACCACATCTGAAAAGTATTATGCAGTATGCATGTTAATTTCTCAGAACTCCTAGTTTCCAGAGTGTAGCATCTGGAGAACACGCAGGGGAACAGCGCATCGTGGAACGATACGGATAATTGCTTGTGGAACATTGGAGGGTCCAGATACGAAATATTTATGGAATCTGCGCAAAAAATGCATTCAAGCTAGCGCGGTTGCCAACAACATCAGATGTGGCAACGTTTCGCTCAATACGCACGAACTACCAAGTGCAAGCAAGGCTGGGTGTAGAAACTTACCCATTGCCATGGGGATGAAGGAAAGGCTAGTACAGCCTTATTCCAGTTACAATAATAAAAGACACTGCACCTCAATTTACTCCGAAGCAGTGGCGTAGCTAGCGTGGGTGACACCTGGGGCGGATATCGATGGTGTCACCCCTTGAAAACTTAATCCAAAATTGAGTATATTATATCATCTTTTAGGTGTAAAATATGATATTAATAAAACACAATTAAATAAAAATTTATTGTTATTTAAAAATAATAGTTAATAAAATTGTAAGATTAACAACATTTAAAAGGTATACAAATAAAATAAAAACTATTGCTGTCACAATCCCCTCTTTCTAGCTTTAACAACTGCAAACCCGTAAATCACATTTTCGAAATTAAAAATGTGATTTACTTCATGTTCAATAATCAATATGGCAAGATTTTAGCCACGTGTTGATCAATGGTGATCGAAAGTGGTTTTAGATTAATTTTAACTCCTCTGAAGATCGGGCCTCACTTGCCTGATACTGTCCGCACCGTCACCGCACCGACACGTTTCTGACTACTGGCGCTCACTCGGTCGAAGTTTGTCCAAAGGACACGGCATGTCGTCCGACACCCGGCCATTATTGGATTGGTTTGTGTTTTGACGGTGTGGACCAGTGTCGGTCTGCTGGATGTGGAGAACGCATAGAGAGAGTTCGGAAATTGCCCTTCCCTTACGACCAAATGTTGTTTTCATGTTATTGTTGGTCTTAAAACACGTGTCTTTTTTCATCCATGTTCATAAGATGTTCTTAACATGTAGGAATTGTTCTAGCATCTTCGCATTAATAAATCAAAACATTGCCAGAGTTGAAGATCAATTTTAAGACCCACAAAAATTGCAGCCGAGATCTGCATTTGTAACGGAGACCTTCCACACCCGAATCGCACGCCATAACCATACGCCAGACTAATCTAGAAGTACTGAAAAATATGTACCGGTATTCGAACACATAAAAGTTGATTCGTGTTTTTTGATAGCAAAAATAGATGGTATAGAAAAAAAGTATATTCATTGTATCATGTTTGCAAACTTATTTTTCACTACACCTACATTCGGACTGGTGACTCAAATGACTGCGTGCGGTTTGGATACTGAAGGTCCCAGTTCAAATCCCGGACTTGACTGTAATTTTTGCGGGCCTAAAAATTGACATTTACCTCTGGCAATGCTTTTATCTGTTAATACGAGGATTCTAGGACGCTCCGTGTTCGAATTTCACGTTAATCTGTAGGTCTCCTTTCGAAGTTAGGTGACTACGATATAGAGGTGCACTGCGAGTTTCCTAATAAGAAACTCTGACTAGAACTTTGAGATAACATGAAATTATTATATTTATTATACAAAATCTTTACGACCTAAATTTAAATTAAAATATGTTATAACCTCATTCTTTACCAAAAAAAAAAAAAAAAAAATAAAATACTGAATGAATCGAAAAGAACCTCAAGCAAAACAAAGACGTCAAGTGCGAAGTGATTGACATTTCATTGCGATTGCGTTGAAATATGCGAGAATCTTTCATTCGGGTACAGTGTGGTAATGATATGTTAATTCTGCGCTGCAGGGCCGGATTAAGACAGTGCGGGGCCCGTAGCAAATGTGAAGAAGAGGCCCTTGGTTTTTTACGTCCAGGGGAAAATTGTGGAGCTAAAAACAAAAAAGGTCGCCCGTCTAGCATGAGTGTGGGGCCACCCAAGGAGGTGCGAGGCCCCCTAGAAGGCACGAGGCCCGTGGCATTTGCTACCTCCTGCTACGTGGTTAATCCGGTACTGCTGCGCTGGGATACTATTTTTGTACATAAAAGATCAAACAAATAGGTGATTACATGAGTCAGATAAAAAAGTATTTTAATGTGGGATAACTATGTACGTTCTCGCGGCGGCAATGCTTTATAAAAACTTCTCGGGTTTCAAGCCGCGGCAAAATTGAGCCGCCTGGCGACGTTTCGGAAGCTTGCACTGCTTTCATTGTCAAGCCCCCGCTTAACATTACAAAAAATGTTGGGGCTTGACAATAGAAGCAGAGCAAGCTTCCGAAACGTCGCCAAGCGGCTCAATTTTGACGCGGCTTGAAACTCGAGAAGTATTTTAATGTACTTTCGTACCAAAACTGTGCAAAATAAAGTAAAGGTGTCAAACCTACTTGTCATCCCGAACACTGATTCCCTGTAACAATCACTTGAAAACGTTAAAGGAGACTAAAGACCGGGTAGGAACATGGGCGAGCTATGGAAAATTGTGGACGCGAGGGGGTGAGCTGCCACTCGGCCGAATGTCGTTGCGGTGACGGTACAGACCAGTATTGGCAAAATAGAGCTCGACCTTTACACGTAGCAACTGATACACACACTGGCGCAAATTAACCCTGTAGTAGTCACGCTCTGAAAAGTCCCATTAGAAATGGCTTGAGTGGACTACATATGTAATCCACGCGACCACTGCAGGGTTAAAATCCCAACACCCATACGATGTTGTGATAAATGAATGAAATTTGGCCCCAAGTATGCCCACATGAAGAGTATTAAATGATTTAAAATTGAAAGTTTTACATGTAATAATATGAGAATTACGGTGCTATCTATTATGTAAATTGCTATTTTTTTAATATTCTTTTAACATACTAGTGGCGTACAGTGTGGTGTAACATGACACTTTGTTGTCCACGAGTTCTTGTTGGCCAAGTATGCCCAGGCGAAGAGTGACAACTCATCTAACTGTGAGAGAGGTTGGAGAATTGACGTGTTTTAAAAAGGTGCATCATATCGTGAAATCTCCCAAAGGATTGGCCGTAGTGCATTGTCAGTATACAGACTTGTTACACAGTGATGAAAGAAAGCTCTAATACTCCAGGTCTATACTGATGGATAACAGCACGTGAAGACCGCCAAATTGTGTAGGTGGCTGCTGCTGGCAAATGGTTGACTGCAGGCCAGATCCAAACAGTGGTTACAGAGAGTGTCACCCCCCTCCCAGGACGATTGAAAACCAATTGCTTGCAGCTGAAGTACGCTCTCTGAACCCTATGCAATGTGTCCCATTAATCTGATTTCATTGCCAGCATCATCTAACCTGGCGTAATGCAAAACATAAAAGGACATGTGAATGGCGAACATTTGTGTTTACAGACGAGTCTCGATTCTGTCTGTGGCAAAGTGATAATTCACGACATGTTCGGAGGCGTATTGGAAAACGGCTTACCTGCTGTGATTTCAGAACATCACATAAGTGCAGTCACCGGTGTCATTTTTTGGCGGCAATCAGTTTCGACAGCATGACTGAGTCAGCTGTTGTTGAAGGCACAATGAAAGCCCACCACTATGTGGACAGGGTACTGCATCTTATTGTGATACCCTTCATGTTCACCATTCAAATCGCATCTTACAACAAGATAATGCCCGTCCTCATATTGCGGCTATCGTTACACAAGCCTTGCAAGGAGTTTCAATCACAATTTGAACAACACAGTCCCCAGATTTGTCCCCAACAGAGCATGTCTGGGATACCAGGAGTAGATCACATTTGATCACATGGTGACCCAGCACAAACTGCGCAACAACAGACTGCAAAAGACATGCAGGCGTAAAGAGAAATACCCCAAGAAGACATTCGAAACACTTGTTGATTCAATGTCGGCAAGAATCCACGAATGTATTGTGCTCAAGTTGGACGCATTTCTTACTAAAAACTGTATCTAAAGGTAATAACTTATCCTGATCCATTTCCTATCATTTCTTCTGGGTATGGCCCTGGATATATCTTCAAAGTTTCCTAAAATTCTACCATTCCTGTATGCATGGTGAGATTCTAATTTTTGCCAGTGTAACTATAGGGCGACCATAATATATCGCTATAAATTTTTTTTAAAAATCGAAAACTACCCAATCATTTGTTGTTGAAACGTTAACATAGGTTGTATTTAAATGAATTCGCAAGGGATATCGAGAGGAAAGTTAACAGAAGTGGCTTGATCCAAGTAGAAGAAATTCCAGACCCAGATGGGGTTCCATCGGTGCAAACCCAGAATCCGGGTCCCACAAGTCGTGAGACCCTGGGAGAGACTGTATAGTCAGAGAAGCAACTCTACATTAACTTCCTTCATAAAAATAGAACAATAAAGGCAATGTAAAAAACAACGATTAAAAAAAAAAAAAAAAAAAAAAAAGGCTTAGGTAATATAAGAACATGCCTTTGCGATATCTGCCGTCTTTACATGAAGTACTTCACAAGTGAAGTATTTTACTATCCGCCTAAGATACACGTAGCTACAGACTTCTAAATATGACATTGTATGTACTGAAGACCGTCTTCAAGTGTTAATTTTACATTTCTAGCGTTGCCCTGTAGCATATAAATAAAAATGTTGTAAACGGCTTAAATGTTCGCTCAGTTTGATCAGGAACAAAAGTTCGACATCCCTGTCAATTTAAGGAATACACCTGTATTCGACAGAGGGGTTACCCATAATACAAATTTTCTTCTTCTCTAACTTTATTTACCGAGCGTGGTGGTGTAACGGCTAGCATTCTGGCCTCGCATTCGGGAGAACGGTGGTTCGAATCCCCGTCCGGGCATCCAGATTTGGGTTTTCCATGGTTTCCCCAAATCACTCCAGGTGAATGCCGGGATGCTTCCTTCAAAAGGCCATGGCCAAATTCCTTCCCATTCCTTGCCCCCCATCCTTTCCCGTCTCTAAATACCTTGTTGTTATAGGAGACGTAAAGCAGTAAAAAAAAAAATATTATGGAAAATTCATAGAAAATCATACGCTTATTTATTTCATCGCGATCATATTTGCATATTCTCGATCAGAAGAAAGCATAGCAAACTTACATGAACCTAGAATTTAAGTGCTTACTAATGATACGATTTCGCTAGCAAGATACAGGGTTCCGATTTTTTTAAATTTATTTATTTAAATGGCTTTCGGCCTTATCAGCCACACAGCCAAGTTCTTTGCGTTTTATGACAATTCACATTTCATTACTTTACAGTTCTATTTACATAGTTTAACAATTTACATTTCATTTCCTTTACAGTTTTAAATATATATAATTTACATTACAGTTCTATACACAACAGTTACGGTTCCGACTGTTTTAAACACAAGCTTTACAAAAACTGATTACCAACGACGGACGATACCATCAACGAACACTTGGACCCGTTCAGATTGATTTGAAACCTGACAGTATTGCTAGTTTAATGCACAGTTTTTACTAGCATAAATTCGAACATGATACGATTTCATGTCGAATATAGGTGCACTGTCGATAATAGGCAGGTACGCAGAGTGTAAATCGGATAACGCGAAATGTACTCAGTTTGTACATCACGAATCTGTCAGATAATAAATTCAAAAATTACTAGAAAAACTTCAAAGCACTTGTAAATCTTAGCTTGAAAGCTAATGGAATTCTAAATAAGCAAAACAATTTTAAAATCTAAACTACGCGTATTCCGACATACGCTTGGTTTCCATTTTCAAATTTTCTATAAATATTTTCGAGGATTTACAATTTAACTGTCTGATTACTATGATTTTAGCAATTATATATAAACTTTAATTTTAAAACTTCCTCTTTTTATACAAGAAAACTTACATTATATCCACCGCCGCTTCTAACAAACCAAACAACAGTGACGAACGGCAAGCACAACAATGAACGATTTCTTGTGATTGTTGGAGCTACAGAGCGATGCTCTCTTTGTTTAAGTGCACTGTATTGCCAACAATTATATTCTACTATAACGAATGAACACAGCCGCCTGGATCGCATTTGAAAAAGCGCTAGATCAACCTAAAAACAATATTCATAACAATAAAAGTAGACATGTTTCTCACCAAAGAATAAAAGAAGTTTATTATTATTTTTTTTTGTCACACTAATTTCGATTACTATTTTCGAAATGTGGGTGTCACCCCCAAACGGGTGACTCCCGGGGCGGACCGCCCCCCCCCCCCCCCCTAGCTACGCCACTGCTCCGAAGGTTGTATTATGATCCCGCAAGAACTCTTGTACTCCAGTATACAGCTGTCGCAAATCAGGGCTGGTCTGTTCAGCTTCTTGCAAAAATTGCTTTGATCTGTCTCGTGAAAACTTTCCTAAGACTGAAGTAGATCAAGGAGAGGAAGTATTCTTCGACCTCGAGAAAGCTGATCCTGATGCAATGGATGAATGAGACTTAATTCTAGAAGAGGACATTGATAAGCCGGGACAATGCAAACGGAGAAGAAATTGATTTATGACAATTTTTACCTGATTACGAATTTATTATGACTTAATAATTTTCTGCCATAACATTATGCATTCATTTCCGCTCTGTTATCATCAGTAATTGAACGGTCTGGTAGCTCAGTGGTTAAGGCGCCTGACTGAAGATCGAAATCCCGGGCTCATCTGTGATTTTCAAAGGCCATTAAACAGACCTTCAGCTCAGCCACAGCACGCTGTGTAATACGAAGTAAGCAAAAACGCTTCTGTGGTTCAGATACTATGTTAGACTGTAGGTCCTTAGGTTAGATAGCCACAAAGGGGCGCATTGCTCGGAGAATCGAAAACACTGTCATCTGGTTGCCGAACAATCCTTCGCGATCTCCCGGTCAACAATGTGATTAGATTATTGAATCAATTAATCAAAGTATAGTGCATATATATACTATATCATACAGAAATACATATGTATCAATTATATATATACAGGGGTTCCAGGTCATTTTGAGTGACAAAGTAGGTAAGAACCCAACGTTTCGGAAAAGTATGAAATTTTGCTGATTCTAGAAGAACTGTAGTTTTCAGTTTTGAAAAAAACTTTGTATTACAAAATTTATTTCAAACTGGATTTAACTTGCTAGGACCAGTGGCGTAGCTAGGTCAACAAGGGCCCCGGTGCAAAAAAAATTATTTTGCTTTGTGTTGCTGGTAAGGGCCCCTTGAGCTGTGGATGGGGCCCTTGAGTTGTGCTTAGGGGCCCCCTGAGCAGTGCTTGAGGGCCCCCTGAGCGTAGGGGCCCCGGTGCACTGCACCGCCTAGCCCCATAGTAGCTACGCCCCTGGCTAGGACTTATCAGGAAGAAGTTATAGACGAGAAACAAAAAAGTACCAAAATTTTGACGTTTTTTGGCCACAGAAAATTGTGCTGAGGGTGTCTGAGGTAGAAAAATTTGTTTCTGCATACTCTCACCAATACATACAAGATAAGAAAAAAAATCTCCTATGTGTTAGAATGTAAGGTAAAACTACCCCGTTACCGGACTGTAGTGATTGCTTCCTATTCTGAAACACTAACTCGTATACAACCAACTTACAACAAGTTAATATGAATATTAAAAAAAATACACGATCACATAAATAAATTATCGCCGTTATAATGCCACGATGGAGTTCGCTGTTATTTTCAAGAAAGCTAGAAAATTTGCGAAAAATTGGATGTTGAATTTGTCCTCCAATAAGTGACAAGACAGACCGACAGATCAAATCATCCCGCTGAAAATTCAGAAGAATTCTTCAGAATATCTATCTACATCCCATATTTATACTCCATCATTCCTTCTCCAATAATACCATTTTCTTCTACTCATAAAATGTTATTTTTGTTTTTACAGATATACGCAGAAAAGAAAATTCGACAAACCTTCATTTTTAACTATGGCAGGATCATCAGGATGCATACACAATGTTTATGGATATTTTCTACATAATTTTATTGCTGTGCTTACCACGTAGTACGAGATGTTCAAGACAGATGAAGTGAGTGATATGGCCTTAAATCAATCACTTATTGTATACGCAGATTTGATTGCTCAGGCCACCCCGTTTTACACAGCAATATGCGAGAAAATCAAGATTGGCCTAACTATTCCAGTGGCAAAATGTAGCATTCAACAGTCGTTTAGTACATTAAAGCGCATCAAGACGTGGAACCGGTCAACGATGGAAAACGGGAGGCTAAACGGTCTTTGCTTGCTCAGTATTCATAGGAAAACGGTTGAGGATGAATTTATTGATGAGGTGTTAAAAAAATGTATGGACAACATCCTAGATGCCATAAGTTATTATTCAAACAATGAATTTAATAACAATTTTTTTATTTCTTAATCTGTTTGTGTAGTTTTTTCATGGCAGGGGTGCGCAACGTGATGTGGATGTTATTTCGGAGTAGTGCCATACTTGGCAGATTACACTTACCTGCAAAAAGTGCAGGGCAATGCGAATCAGTAACAAAAAGAATCAGTTTTTTTATGAGTACAAAGTAAACATTTCAGTTATTGACACGGTTGATTCCCTGAAGTATCTAGGTGTAATCGTACAAAGCAACATGAAATGAGACTAGCACATAACTTACATTGTGGGTAAAGCTAAGCCTATATTATGATTCATAGGTCATATTTTGAGGAATTGTAATGTTCACACAAAAAGTACAAAACTCTAGTGCACCCACATTTGGATTACTGTTGTGGAGTGTGGGATCCATATCACAAGGGATTGATGTGTTAGAGAAAGTACAGAGGAGAGCCTCTCGATTCGTGACTGCTTGCTACAGTCCTTATGAAAGTGTTACAGAATTGATACATAGGTTGGGCTGAGATCATTGGCAGACAGACGATGTCGTTTTTGTTTGAATTTATTGGAGAATATGCGAAATCTTTGATTTATCAGTGGAGTTGAAAACTTCTTCTACCAACCTATTTAGAGTGCAATGACAGGAGGGATAGGATTAGAGAGATAATGTGCCTTACTGATGCTTTAATGTATTCTTTCTTTCCTCTTGCTTTTCGGGATTGGAGTGTACAGAATTAGGATTGGTGCTTAGCACCCTCTGCCGCCCACAATATTTGTGAATTGCAGATTATTGACGTAGAGGTATCGAAGACAGAACTGCTTCTTACTCATTTGACTGACGTCATTGCTGATGAACAGGAGGTTGGGATTTAACCTCTTTTTCAGTGGCTGCTGAAGAAATATTCAGATTGCTTCAGATCATGGATCAGAATCAAGTTGTTGATCCCTGCTCAGATTTCTAACTCCAAGCCACTGGTATTATTACTATTAATTTTAATTGCAATAGCGCTAACGCTCTGATGGCAATTCCCGATGTCATCTAATATTCCCTTTTTATTTATTTACTTATTTAAATTACGTTTCATAATTTAAGTGTTAAAACTTTGAAAGAATTTAAAGATAAAATTTATAGAGGGCAAATGTAGGTAGGTGCAGGATAGGGGGAAGATGGGTGTGTAGGGAAATTGCCACGGAGCCTGTGCTCCATTGCAATTAAATTAAATTCCTCACTTAGTTACCTTTCTGATTTAGTAATTTCAATTTAAATTCTTTAAGTGTCTTTAGTAAATTATTCATCACTCCAATTGGTAATTTCTTCCAAACCTTACCAACCAACAAAGCAACAAAAGAAAATTTTCCCACTCCCTATACATGAAATTGAGAGCCAGCTTGTGGTCATGGCCGTCATTGCCGTTCCATGCACTATTCCTAATTCTTTGACCAATATCCCTCCATGCGCCATCACCAAAAAATGTTCCATATGTTCCCAGAACTCTCTTCCTTTCATCCAATGACTCCCAATCCAGTTCCTTTTTTACATCACTTAGTGACTGGGTCCTGCAACAATTTACACAAACAAATCTAACTGCTCTTCTTTGCGCACCCTCATACTCCTGTATTTTATAACCAAAATGTTGGTCCCAAACTACACCACCATATTCAATCAATGGTCGAACCAAAGTTTTGTAACCCAATTCCCTAACTTCTCTGGTACATCCTCTCCAGTAAATGTAGGATCTTGTAACCTTTTCCTACCACCTCCCCTATGTGCTCTGCCCAGTTTAGTTTTGTTATCAAACATTATGCTGAAATATTTACAATTCAAGCCTTCAACAAGCAATTCTGACCCCACCCTTTAATCATAATTACCTTTTATCTGTGTATCTAATAAGCTTACTCTTCATGGAATTTATCCTCATTCCACACTTACCTACATATTTAGATATTCTATCCAGGTCACCCTGCAACTGTATACTGCTTCCACCTGTTTTGATTCTATTGTATACCATTATATCATCCACGCAAATCCTAAATTCTGACTGTAACTTATCTACACAATCATTCATTATAGTAATGAACAGCAATGGTTCCAATACTCTAGCCTGTGGCACTCCCATATTTACTTCCACCTCTTTTGATTATGTATTATGAGAGACAAGCATCAGTTAAAAAGGGTGTGAGACCAAGGTTGTAGTCTATACCCGTTAATATTCAACTTGTATGTAGAGGAAGCAATAAAGAATGTAAAAGAAAAATTTCCACGTGGCAGAAGTGTTCAGGGAGAAAAAATCAGTATGCTATGATTTGCTGATGACATTATCTTGTTAGCAGAAAGGGCTGAGGATATTGAGAAATTACTGAATGGCATGAACAAAACACTGAAGAAAGATTTTGGTCTGTATATAAATCAAAGCAAGACTAAAGTGAGGAAATGTAGCAGAAATGATAAAAATACTAGCAGATTAAATATAAAAATAGGATCGAATGCAATTGGAGGAGTAAGTGAATTCTGTTATTTGGGTAGCAAAATTACAACCGATGGCCGAAGCAGGAATGATGTTAAAAGCAGAATGGCTCTAGCAAAAAGAGCCTTCATGAAAAAGAGAAATCTTTTAGTTTCAAACATTGATCTAGGAATTAGAAAGAACTTTTTAAAACTCTATGTGTGGAGCACTGCACTTTATGGTAGCAAAACATGGACTTCGGGAATACCAGAAAGAAAGAAAAATGAAGCATTTGAAATGTGGAGCTACGGAAGAATGCTGAAAATTAAATGCACAAGTTTGTAAATTATGATGAGGAAAGAAGTTTGTGTAAGAAACTCACAAAAAGAAGAGACAGGCTGGTAGGTCATATTTTGAGACATGCTGGATTGGTTAAATTGCTGGTGGTAAGAATTGTAGAGGAAGGCAGAGATTAGAATATATGAAGCTGATAATTGAGGATGTGGGTTGTAAGGGATATGTAGAGATGAAGAGTTTAGCACAAGATAGGAAAGGCTGGATGATTGCATCAAACCAGTCGAAAAACTGATGATAGCAAAAAAAAAATATTGTGGAAACACCTGAGTAAATTTAGATTTCATTTAATGAAAATTTAACAGGTGATAACAGAATTTTATAATATAAAAATGATAATTGTATGGGTATATACATATATATATATATATATATATATAATAACAATGAAAAAAAGACGCTAAGTAGCGGAAAGGAATCAAATTGGGATAGGGAAATCAGCCACCACTTACCTTTAGATGATGGATGTGGGGCGCAAACACACAGAAAAGACACAAACACAAATAATAAAGAAATTTTTGGGAAAAAAATCCTTCGTTAACAAGAGAACATTATGGGAGGTGGGTGCAGCCGGAGATTGCCTCACAGAAAGACCGGGGGTAAATTCAGACATCGGAAATCGGAAAAGTAGAGGGGCAGTGAATCAGAGCTCATACCCGAGCATAAATAAATATACAAACTCGTTTCTGGTTGGTGGGAAGAGCAAAATATAATTAGAACTAAATATATATTGAAAAAAAATTATATAAAATATTATACAAATAAAAAATAATAATAATAATATTTATGAAGTAACATCACCTCAGGTTAGTGGTGGTTCAGTATATTTTTTTTTTTTTTTTTTTTGTAACAGTTTAACGTCCCTTTTTAACAACGTGGTCTTTAGAGACGGGAAAGGATGGGGGCAAGGAATGGGAAGGAATTCGGCCATGGCCTTTTTGAAGGAAGCATCCCGGCATTCACCTGGAGTGATTTGGGGAAACCATGGAAAACCCAAATCTGGATGCCCGGACGGGGATTCGAACCGCCGTCCTCCCGAATGCGAGGCCAGAACGCTATCCGTTACACCACCACGCTCGGTGGGTTCAGTTCAGTATAAGTAATGGAAAGGAGAGGAATAAAAAAAAAAGGTTAAACATATGTACTACTAATAATAATGACCAGGTATTATCTTAAGTTGAGACCAGGTGGTCGCCTTGTGCCAAGTTTGTACTGGTAGGCAAGTTCCCACCTTCTGAGTTCAGAGAAACTGCTGCTATTAGGGAGAACTCTGATAGCTCGGACTGTGTAACAAGAGTTGAAATTATTCAAGTCGTGGGTTATGGCATGGGCAGCAACTGGGTGCTTTGGGTTCTTTCTGATGGTGGCCATTCATTCTTATGGAGAGTGCATTTGTGGTCAAACCTAAATATGAAGCCAGGCAGTGGCTGCATGTTAACTGGTATATTACATGCGTGGTTTCACAGGTGGCATGCCCTATGATAGGGAAGCTTTCCCCTGTGACCGGGTTGATGAAAGTGGTGGAAGCATGGTGTATGTCACACATCTTGCAGCGTGGTGTATTACATGGGAAAGAGCCTTGGGGCTGACTGTTAGGAAGAGGAAGACTGTGTTTGTGGACTAGAAGTCCGCTGAGGTTAGGAGGTCTGCTGAAACAAGTTATAGGAGGGGCAGGGAGGATTTTAGGAAGAATGGATCTCATTTCAGGGCATGTTTGTAAGAAATCATAGCCCTGCCGGAGGATTCTGTTGATGGATTCGAGGCCTGGGTAGTACTGTGTGACAGGGTGGCCACTGACCTGGAAAACCTGGAAAATATGGAATTATCAGGGAATTTAAAGCCACCTTGAAATATCATGGAAATATCAGGGAATCCAAGTAATTAAAAAAATTATCAGGGAATTTTAATTGCAACAACCCAAAATTTGATAATTTTTTAATAATTTATTTTAATATTGAACTTTTGCATTAAATAATTCAGCTTATATATTTTTGTCATAAAATAGCCACAAATACCGCATTTACACTAGCAACTTGCATCTTGTCTTGCGCCTCATCGAGATACGACAAGATGTTCGTGTGCGAGCACTAACATGAACTCTCTCTTGAACTCGGCATTTGAAATCTATAATATAAAAATGAATCGCAAAATGTGTTGGTAAGCGCATAACTCAACAACGCCTGGACCAATTCGGCTAATTCTTTTTTTTATATTTTCGTTAAGGCACAAGGAAGGTTCTTATGGAGAGAAAAAACGCAAAACCTGGAAGGAAAATAGTAAAAACAACACTTTTCCCTCAATCAAAACAAAACAAAGGCGCGTTAGGATTATCCTTGGTATGACTTCAAGTTGATTAGGCTCTATGGATATTAATCTATGCCTGCGTGTGATCCATGGAGGAAGGAATATATGGAGACGACGCAAGGGACCTTCGCCACATACTGGAGTGAAACCGGGTGGAGACAAGTGGGGAGGGGAGGCCGCCATATTGCTTGACCAGAGAAACACGGAAATATGCACAAAAACCTCAAGGGAATCATAAGACAACCGTGGCACCGCAATTTGATGATGGATTATTATGTAACTCGACGAGACACATCAAAAATGAAGAATAAAATTTTTTGATATCGTGCTTAGTTCTCGAGATATACTGTCTCAAAAGAGTGGAGTTTCTGGTTGAAATTCAGAAGAAACGTGTCCCCAAAGTCAAATTTGGTGATAGATTCTTATGTAACACGACGATACAAATCGAAAATAAAGAATAAAATTTTTCGATATCTCGCTTAGTTCGCGAGATATACTGTCTCAAAAGTGAGGTTGTTAGGTTATGAGGGGATTCAACGATAACCGTGGCGCCGCAATTTGATGACGAATTCTTATGTAACTCGATGAGGGAAACTGAAAGTAAAGAATAAATTTTTTGATATCTCGCTTAGTTCTCGAGATATTGTACCTTAAAATTGACGTGGTTAGGTTGAAATGCGGCCTGGACCAGAAAAAAACTATCGCCATATCCATATTTGATGATGAATTCGGACGTAACTTAATGAGCAGGTAATTCTTTTTAACTTGAATAACAAACTGTTTATTTCTACAGTCCTTAAATTTTAGTTGATGTTCAAATAGGTTATATTTTCACATTCTATTTCAGTAATTGACAAGGAAGATTTCAAAATCTAGAAATATACTTGTAGACATATTTACAAACAGAAACAAGTCATATCTGAAATTTAAAAAAAGCATAAGTCAATGTTTAGAGCTTTAAAAAAATTAATACTTCATAAAACCTCATAGTTTCTGAGCTTACTTAGAAGATATTGTACTGGTAGTGGCCTATATAATTTTGCTAGAAAAATCAGTACATTCAAAAATCAGAAGCTAACAGCTAATAATAAATAAATTGTTTGTTCTCTTCTGGTATACACCGCATTTCAACCTGCCAACATTTCCATTAATATTGCCGCTACAAAACCAAACTATGTAGACACATCTAAACACAAGAAATGCATCGCGAACTACATTTCCGTCAACAAAGTTTATTTCATCACGTTTAGTAGTTCGCACAGCACAAATTATCACGATTAATTTCATCGTGCAATTTCAGTGTAAACTTAAACGTGAGTAATGCATGCAGAATACCATATTCACTGTGTCGCGATGTAAACATGACCCGTTTAAATTAAATTTCCAACATTTGTCTACAATAAGGCTAGCTTTTCAGGTGCAAAATAGTAACATATGCTAATTGTCTACACTACACCAACAAAAATTTGAGAATAATATGATCCTATTGAGAGCAATGAATAAATTTATAGCGAATGGCACTAATGTTGCGGTTGCCTGTCAGATACTTCAAGAACGATAATTACAATGTGACTTACTTATGAAACGCTATTCCAGGTTTTTTCCTATCTCGTCTGTTTGTGCAACCATATGCATCACAACTTGGCATTATAGAAAACTTTAGAATATTAGAAAATGAAATATTCAGCAGCTGACACAGTGCAAACAGCCCAATGTTTTGGTACTCCTACGATGTCCGCCGCGCAGGCACAGTTTTTTCACGAGGTTTCACGGATTTCGCGTTATCTCGTCTCCATATATTCCTTCCTCCATGGCGTGTGATCATCGAAATAATATCACTGACGTACGTGTTATCATTATTTCCTCCGTGCGTGGCATTTTCTTGGTTGCTTTTAAATTTTCGTTCTCTCGAAAACCATTTGTGTTTTATTTGTTCAGTGTGTTTACATTTATACCCATGCCGCCTACCACGAAAGTTTCGACTATGAAAATAGAATGCATCAGTTAGAAGGATGCAATATTAAGAATACCTAAAAAGCAAAATCGATTACTGGTATTTCAGTTGAAAGCGATATGCATTATCGTCTGACGATCGAGCCACACTTATCCTATTATTTTAAGAATGCAATGTTCTGGTAAGCCTTGTGGTGATGGGTTCCATTCGTTTTAAATATGCTCGGGTAGAATTCATGGTGATTGAATTGGTTGCGACTAATAATACTTTCTAACTTTTAAAATCTTCTATATAAATAAAAATGAATCGCCAAATGTGTTGCTAAGTGCAAAACCGAGAACGGCTCGACCAATTCGGCAAATTATTTTTTCCTTCATATTTTCGTTAATCCACAAGGAAGGTTCTTATGGAGAGAAAAAACGTAAAAATTGCGAGGAAAATAGTAAAATCAACACCTTTCTTTTCCCATACAAACCAGCCAATCAAAATAAAACAAAACAAAGGCGTTTAGATTAGTTGGTATGCCTTCAAGTTGATTAGATGTATGGATATTAATCTATGCCTGCCCAAAATAAAGTTCGAAGGAAAAAAAAGGTTTGCGTGTCATCAACGAAAATAATATTACTGCCAGTCAATCAAAACAAAACAAAGGCGCTTTATGATTATCTTTGGAATTGCAAAATGATTGATCGGAAGAAATGGTTTCAAAACAACTCATTGGCATTGGTAATGACAAAATCCCTGTAAACGTTTTGAGTGGCTGCATTACATTTCCTGTCAATTTTTTGGTTGAACGACCGAACTATATTACAGAGACAAAAACACGGACGTTAATTAAATAAATTTCGAAATTCAAAATGAAATTTCCGGTGAATTAAGGATATACAAATCAGTTGATTGCGCAACTAACCAAGATGATGTCGTCAACTATCCACCAGAATTTTTTAACTCACTGGATTTGCCAGGATTGCTGCTTCATAATCTTATATATATATAAAAAAATAGACGTGTGTTTTCATATATTTCACTTTTCAACCACCACTACCAAACACAGATCACCGGTCTTTGTGTGTGGAAATAACATGGAGTTTCCTGTCGTGCACAACGTTGGCCGAATGACGATAGCTGTGGGGATGTGGGAGATATGATGATTAAAATTGGCCAATGCATGGCGTTTTCATATTTCGATCAAAAATTTGTGTCTTCTTATACTTCTCTTTCCTGCCACAACTACATAGCATAGACCATTGGTGTTTGTGTGTGGTAGTCGAATCGTGTCTCCTGTCATGCACTATGGTTGTTAGATGTCGGTAGCTATGGGGGTGTGGGAGATATGGGGGTTGAAAGTGGTCGACCTGCGGCAATTTCATATTTCTGCCAAGACGCATGTGTCATGGTGTATCACTTTTCAGCTAAAACTATCTATCGCAGATCACTGTGTGTGGTAGTAACACAGAGTCGCCTTTCGATCACAACATCGGTCGAATTTCAGTAACTGTGGTAGTGTGGGAGATATGGTGGTTGAAAGTGGCCGGTCAAGGATATTTTCGTATTTCGACGAAAGACATGTGCCTCCGCAAATGTCACTTTTCTGCAAAAACTACATAACATAGAGCATTGGTGTTTGTGTATGGTAGTAGAATCGTATCTCCTGTCGTGCACTATGGTTGTTAGATGTCGGTAGCTGTCAATACAAATTCTTTACAAACACGAACGAAGTCGTGGGTAAAAGCTAGTTATATTTAAAAAAAAGGTGGACGACATCTAAATGATGTAAACTCAGAAGTTATATTTTTTACTGAATAAAACAGCAATTGTAGAGGAGTAAGTATATAAAGATGTTTTTATGCTTTGACACTAAACAGTTTTACAATTTCAAGCAGTGTGAAACAGATGTTCCAAAAAAAATTGAATTTGTGGAGAGTCTTCGAAGTCCTGTAGAATGTCACAAGCTGGTTTTGAACTACTTCTGAGAAAAATTGAACCTTTAATATCAAAACAAAAGCCTAGATTCAATATACCAATGCCAGCAAAAATGTGAATAGCGATAATAATACGGCTTTATAACTTTTTGTATTAATGATATAAGGCGAATTAAAGCTGGAACAAAATAATATGTAAGATCCTAAATAGGTAGGATTTATAAAGTTTTGCGTCATCCATAGCTCTTTCAAATGCTGAATCGATGTGATAGTATAAACATCGTGCTCCTGCCTTTGACTTGCTCCATATAAACCACTGCCAAGGCGAGCGGCACAGGCAAACAACCACACAAAGTGAACCAACACGATTGCATGGTTTATACAAACCTCGTGTTCATGCTATCTTGCGTAGACTCGCGGAAACTTACGCGAAAGTGTTAACTCGGCAACAGAAGAAATTGAAAATGGAAGAAAAAAAGCTACAATAACTGAACCAGAAGATATGAAAAAAAAAGTGTAGCAAATGAAAAAAGGCATAAAAAAGCTAAGCTGTTGACTGAGTCAAGTTACTGATGAACAATTTAAAAAACTTAATTACTTTATCCACCAAATATTGAAAGATTACTAATTAGTTTAAGTTCATATTAGTCATTTGACCTATCTTATTTTTGTGCTACTCATTTTTAATTATGCTTTATAAGATTACTAAATTAGTTATAAAATTTTCAAATAAACATTCTTAAACATTAATAAAAAGTTCTCAGGTTACGCATGTTTCTTTTCTAATTTTTTCAGTTTTATACCAGATTTAATTATTTAGAATCAAAATCTAATTAAAACTTTAAATATCTTAACCATGCAAATAAAGTTTCTAAATCAGGGGAAAATTTGGCAAATTTTTCTGGAAAACCTGGAAATATCAGGGAATTTTTAAATCATTACCTTGTGGCCACCCTGTGTGACCAAGACTGGATTGAGGTTGGTTTTTGCGGGTCTGATTCAGTTGTAATGTAGCACGTGAAAGCTGTTTGCTAACCAAAGCTGGAGGGTAGTTGCGAGATACTAATGCTTCTGAAATACTGTTTGAATAATCCATGAGAGACTGTTGGTTAGAGCATATGCGACTACCTCGAATGCCAAGACTGTAGGGGAGTGAATGTTTGGTATGGTATGGGTGGCAACTGTCGAAATGGAGATACTGTTGAAGATTGGTTGGTTTGATGTGAACTAAAGAGTTGAGATAGCCATTGGATAGGGACAAATCCACATCCAAGAATGTGGCCTGGGTGTGGGAGTAGGACCAAGTGAATTTCAGCATGCTAAAGTTATTGAGATGGTTCAGGAAATTTAGCAGTTCATTTTCTCCATGCGTCCAAATCATAAATATGTCATCAATGAAACGAAGCCAAATGAGGGATTTGAGAGGGACTTCCTCCAGAAATGTCTGTTCCAGCCGGCCCATGATTAACAGATTAGCATAAGAGGGGGCCATGTGGGTACCCATGGCAGTTTCCGCAGGTTTGGTGATAGATGTTGCCTTCGAAGGAGAAGAAGTTATTATTAAGGATAAGGTGGTCTAATTTGATGAGGAAGGATGTCATAGGAAGGCTGTTGGGAGGGCGCTGGTCCAGAAAGTGTTCCATGGCCCTGAGGCCATGCCAGTGTGGAATGTTTGTATACAAGGACGTGACGTCAATGGTAACCAGTATTGAGTCAGAAGGAAGAGGTGTGGGTAAAGTAGAAAGCCGGAAGAGAAAGTGCTGGGTGTCCTTTATATGAGAAGGGAGCTGATTAACAATGGGCTGTAGGTACTGGTCAACCAAGGCAGAGATGCGCTCAGTTGGCAATCCGTAGGCTGCAACGATAGGGCGTCCTGGATTACCAGGTTTATGGATTTTGGGCAATAGATAAAGGGTGGGTGTATGTGGATTTTGAAGAGTGAGAAGCGAAATGGATTGTGGGGTGAGACCTTGGAGAGGTCCACTAAACTGTAAATATTCTTGTATTTTTTTGTTGACAGCAGGAGTTGGATCTTCCGATAGGCAGCAGTAGGTTTTGGTGTCTGATAGCTGACGAAGAGCTTCAGCCACATAGTCATTCCTGTTCATGACTACAGTGGTTGAGCCCTTGTCAGCTGGAAGGATAAAGAGATCTGAATTGCTGGAGAGTTGTTTTCTGGCATGGGTTTCAGCTGGGCTAAGATTATCGGTTTTTGCTAAAGATTTAAGGAAAGTGGGAGAGGCCAAACTGGTGGAAAGGAAATCTTCAAAAAATTGGAGGGGATGGTTCTGGGGAAGAGGTGGAGGGTCAAGTGTGGATGATGGTTTGAATTTCTCTAGACTTGGTTCTAGGTTGTCCTGATATCCCTGTTCACAGCTATGAGTGGCAAAGTGATACCGCCAGCGGAGTGTACGGCAGAATGATAGAGAGTCATGGACTAGTTTGGCATGGTCAAATGTAGGGGTGGGTGAGAAGGTGAGTCCTTTGGAGAGTACAGAGAGCTGGGATTCAGATAATGGTGATGAGGATAGGTTTATAACTGACAGTTTAGGCTTGGGAGTAGGGCTTTGGTGCAGAGAGCGAGGTGCAGGTTTTAAAGGGGGAGGTTGAGGTATGTTGAGGAGCTGGGCAATGGATGGTTTTGAGCAAATCAGAGGAGGCTGTGATTTTGATTGGTAGACCATTGGTTGGTGTGGAAGAAATTGCCCTAGTGCAAGATGGGACTTCAGCAACTTGGATAACTTCTGTAAATGTTTCTGGGCATGCATACAGCTGGAGTTAACTGCTTGCTGTAAAACATGCTGCAAAACTGTAATTACTTATGGGAATGATGACATGAGTATTTTGTGTAGGGATATGAGGTTTCCAGAATGTTGGTTAGCCAGAATGGTATATTGTTGCAGAACAAGGTGAGTAAGGGCCAAACACTGTTGGTAGCGAAAGGCATGTAGGGCAGGGTGAGTTTGTGGGGGACAACCAAATATTGGCAGTTTGATTGTAAGACCATTTGGAGGTATGTTAAAGGACAGACATGCTCCTAAAAAAAAATATGTGATTGAAATTTGGCGAGCTGAAAAGCATGGTATCTGTAGCTAGGTATGTATTTATCAACAATACAAGAATATGTATAGTTTAGTGGACCTCTCCAAGGTCTCACCCCACAATCCATTTCGCTTCTCACTCTTCAAAATCCACGTACACCCACCCTTTATCTATTGCCCAAAATCCAAAAACCTGGCAATCCAGGACGCCCTATCGTTGCAGCCTACGGATCGCCAACTGAGCGCATCTCTGCCTTGGTTGACCAGTACCTACAGCCCATTGTTAATCAGCTCCCTTCTCATATAAAGGACACCCAGCACTTTCTCTTCCGGCTTTCTACTTTACCCACACCTCTTCCTTCTGACTCAATACTGGTTACCATTGACGTCACGTCCTTGTATACAAACATTCCACACTGGCATGGCCTCAGGGCCATGGAACACTTTCTGGACCAGCGCCCTCCCAACAGCCTTCCTATGACAACCTTCCTCTTCAAATTAGCCCACCTTATCCTTAATAATAACTACTTCTCCTTCGAAGGCAACATCTATCACCAAACCTGCGGAACTGCCATGGGTACCCACATGGCCCCCTCTTATGCTAATCTGTTCATGGGCCGGCTGGAACAGACATTTCTGGAGGAAGTCCATCTCAAACCCCTCATTTGGCTTCGTTTCATTGATGACATATTTATGATTTGGACGCATGTAGAAAATGAACTGCTAAATTTCCTGAACCATCTCAATAACTTTAGCATGCTGAAATTCACTTGGTCCTACTCCCACACCCAGGCCACATTCTTGGATGTGGATTTGTCCCTATCCAATGGCTATCTCAACTCTTCAATTCACATCAAACCAACCAATCTTCAACAGTATCTCCATTTCGACAGTTGCCAACCATACCATACCAAACATTCACTCCCCTACAGTCTTGGCATTCGAGGTAGTCGCATATGCTCTAACCAACAGTCTCTCATGGATTATTCAAACAGTATTTCAGAAGCATTAGTATCTCGCAACTACCCTCCAGCTTTGGTTAGCAAACAGCTTTCACGTGCTACATCACAACTGAATCAGACCCGCAAAAACCAACCTCAATCCAGTCTTGGTCACACAGTACTACCCAGGCTTCGAATCCATCAACAGAATCCTCCGGCAGGGCTATGATCTCTTACAAACATGCCCTGAAATGAGATCCATTCTTCCTCAAATCCTCCCTGCCTCTCTTAGAACTTGATTCAGCAGACCTCCTAATCTCAGCGGACTTCTAGTCCACAAACACAGTCTTCCTCTTCCTAACAGTCAGCCCCAAGGCTCTTTCCCATGTAATACACCACGCTGCAAGATGTGTGACATACACCATGCTTCCACCACTTTCATCAACCCAGTCACAGGGGAAAGCTTCCCTATCATAGGGCACGCCACCTGTGAAACCACACATGTAATATACCAGTTAACATGCAACCACTGCCTGGCTTCATATATAGGTTTGACCACAAATGCACTCTCCATAAGAATGAATGGCCACCGTCAGAAAGAACCCAAAGCACCCAGTTGCTGCCCATGCCGTAACCCACGACTTGAATAATTTCAACTCTTGTTACACAGTCCGAGCTATCAGAGTTCTCCCTAATAGCAGCAGTTTCTCTGAACTCAGAAGGTGGGAACTTGCCTACCAGTACAAACTTGGCACAAGGCAACCACCTGGTCTCAACTTAAGATAATACCTGGTCATTATTATTAGTAGTACATATGTTTAACCTTTTTTTATTCCTCTCCTTTCCATTACCTATACTGAACCACCACTAACCTGAGGTGATGTTTACTTCATAAATAGTATTATCATTATTATTTTTTATTTGTATAATATTTTATATAATTTTTTTCAATATATATTTAGTTCTAATTATATTTTGCTCTTCCCACCAACCAGAAATTAGTTTGTATATTTATTTATGCTCGGGTATGAGCTCTGATTCACTGCCCCTCTACTTTTCCGATGTCTGAATTTACCCCCACCATTTTCTCGATCGGCGGTCTTTCTGTGAGGCAATCTCCGGCTGCACCCACCTCCCATAATGTTCTCTTGTTGACGAAGGATTTTTTTCCCCAAAAAATTTCTTTATTATTTGTGTTTGTGTCTTTTCTGTGTGTTTGCGCCCCACATCCATCATCTAAAGGTAAGTGGTGGCTTATTTCCCTATCCTAATTTGATTGCTTATATATATATATAGTTTAAGTACAATGATTTTAAAGTATTGAGCTACAGTTATCCAATAAATCTTAACAAAAGCAATCAATAACTGCATTTTCTTGTCCTTTTTATAACAAAATTGTCTTTTTCCGTGAATGTAAAAAATATTTTTTCTGGTTTCAGGCAAAATAATGTCAGAAGATGCTCCAGAACCTGAAACTAGTCCTGAATCTGAAGAAGCACAGCCTGAATCAGAAGAAGTACAACCTGAATCTGAAGAAACACAGCCTGAATCTGAAGAAACACAACCTGAATCTGCAGAAGCACAGCCTGAACCTGCAGAAGCACAACCTGAGCCTGCAGAAGCACAGCCTGAAACTGGAGAAGCACAACCTGAATCTGCAGAAGCTCAGCCTGAGCCTGCAGAAGCACATCCTGAACCTGCAGAAGCACAGCCTGAACCTGCAGAAGCACAGCCTGAACCTGCAGAAGCACAGCCTGAACCTGCAGAAGCACAGCCAGAACCCGCAGAAGCACAGCCTGAACCTGCAGAAGCACAGCCTGAATCTACAGAGGAACAGCCTCAGTCTGAGGAAGCACGGGATGGAGGTGAAGAAGCACCACCTGAAACTGAAGAAAGCCCGCCTACAGATTTGGAAACCCAAGAACCACAGGACTATGTTGCTGCATTCTCTGAGGAAGAATCCCAGACAGATTATCTTTTGAACCTAATGTTTCAGATACAACAGTAGCAAAGCAATTGTTAGCATCTGTTCAGGCTAGGAAAGCTGAAGGTGAAAAAGATAAGGAAGAAGGTTTAGATGAAGAACTTGAGGACTGGCTTCTGGCACCAACTAAAATGTTACCTCCAGAACCTAAACCAATGTGGAGTTATAATCTAAGAGTACCAAGTTCAATGGTCCCGGAGCAATTCGATGATTTGACATTAGCACTGTCTCAGTTAAAGTGTGAGCCTATGTGGGACTTTGATTTACTTGCCTCTGCATCAATGATTGAACCACAAGATGATGACACAGGTGAGATAAAACTTGATATCTCTGAGCTGAAGTGTGAGCCAATGTGGGATTATGAATTATCTGTATCCCAATCCTTTGCTGAAGTACAGATGTTTCTTGAAGGCGATCAGAAAATGAAACTTGAGCTGGATTCTGTCAAATGTCGACCAATGTGGGACTATGATCTATCTGCTCCACTTAAAGAACTGGGTGAAACAATATTTTGGATACCATCTTTTATGAATTTTCAGTCTGTCACACGTGAAAAATTTTTTCGTATTGAAGAAACACCTAATACCAAATTTGTTCAGACAAATCTTCACTTTGATCCATATGATACAATAAACCTAGAAGATTTGTTGTCTGATGAGAATGAAGAAATGTTGGAAAAGAAAGTGTGTGAGCCATGTCCTGAAACTGAAATCATTTATTCTGGAGTTTCAGATGAGGAGTGGTTTTTAGAGTACTTAAGTTTTTGTGGAAAGAAAGGTATTCCATACCAACTTGTAGGTGAGAAATGTGTTGTTACTGAAGAATTTGAGCAATTTGTGGATAAAGAAGATGCAGAAGTTTCAACTGAAGTACAAACAGATGTTGCTCTAGGAGAACTGCTTGAGTCTGAATCAATTGCTTCAGAGCCTGAGGCTACAGATGTTGCTCCGGGAGAACAGGTTGAGTCTTCAGTGCCTGAGGGTACAGATGATGCTCAGGAAGAACTGCTTGAGTCTGAATCAAAAGCTACAGTGCCTGAGGGTACAGATGATGTTCCTGGAGAACAGTCTGAAACAGTTGCAGATGAAGGGCAAGAAAAAACTTCTGATACAGAGGATGATAGTGTACCATGGCCTATGTTAAAGGAAAATGAATCGCAAACAACACAAAAGCAATTCCTACCTACACAGGAAGATATAGTATCAGCATTGTCTCTTGCACCAAATATTGCTAAAAAGGAAAGAAAATTTAACTTTGCTGTTGTTGTAGATGAGACTCAGTGGGGTTTTCCTGAATATACAACGGCAGATGACCATGAGATCTACAGCACATTGGCATATAAACCTGATGCAGAATTTACCTGGATCGATGATAATACAGCATTTGAATCAACCGTTTTTGAGCCTATTTCTCCTGAAAATCAAGAT
>JARYHS010013630.1:385684086-385720064 GCA_031002005.1 Vandiemenella viatica
CCGCTGGAGGTAGCCTTCATAGTCTGCTCCAGGGCGCCGCGGCAGACGACCTCGCAGACGTCGCAGACATCGCTTCCCCCCCTCCCCCCCGGGAGGGAGGTATGTTCAGTCTGCCAGTAAAGGCCCCTGCCAGGCAGACCTCACACACAACGCGCCTGCACGCCGGGATACATATACGACTCCAAACAGGCGCAGAGACATCAAAACAAACCAGGAAAACAAATAGAATCATCTAGAAGCTAAGTGGGACTATTTCTTACAGAGGTCGCCGTACTACCACACAACGGAATTCCTGCGCCAGGCCGCCTATATAAGCGTAGCCGGCCGCTCCACCGCCAGTTCCGGCCTGACCGCGGAACCAGCTTCAACTACAGAAGACCACCGGAAGTTCGCGAGAAGTAGAAGCCGTCTCTCTCTACCCCGGATCAGGACCAGGCTAAATTTCTCGACGGTCATCCGCTAACTGTACCACATTTGTTATTGTTTACCAGTGTTTTGTGTACATAGTAATAAACCTCAAGGAACCATTAAGTGTAGTTCACTTCAGAGATAATTACTGAGGGAAATAAATATTCACATGCTGTTGTGAGTTTAGTTCCTCATTTTAACTGTGAAAAATGTTATGATAGGAAAGCTAAGTGGTCTGGCTCGGAGACCCCCCCCCTTCCCCCACGTAGCCCAGCGTAGCCTTCCAGCTAACCCCTCCCCCCCTCGACCGAGTCACGTAGTTTGTGCACGGTCCCTCAGCTGATAAAAGCCTATGGAATCCCAAGGATTGACAGCCTTAATTTTGCAAGGCTAAATAAACCTTTAAATAAATAAAATTATTTCAATTATTATTATTAATCATTAATAAATGAAAATTTTTATTTGTAGGTGGAGGACCTCAATGGTAACACAAAAACACAGTGACGCTGCACTACGTGAACCATTCAATAAAAAGCTAAAACCAGATCCGAAAATACAAATGCTGAATGTTGCTTTCGGAATACTGAAAAATGGGGCAGATAAACCGAAACATGGTACGGAACTACGGTCTTTCTTTGATTTTATACAGGAAAAATTGAAAAACTATACCAAGGAAATCAAAAATTCACTTCAACACGAAATATTTCAAATAATTATGCGTGCTGATCAAGGACATTATAACTCCACTACACAAGCTCCACACCCTTTAACTTCTTCCTCCACTATTAATCCAGATATAGCTTGCCCTTCCACTTCTTTCCCAAATCCAAACCAACAAACTCCTCTGCAGAACCCGCCATACCGTACAGCAACAATAGCGAGTATTCATCAGATATGAGTTTAGAAAATTATGTATGAAGATTATGTATGATTTTTAAAAATAAATTACATTATTATTTTATTATTATTGAATAAAGGATTACCTTGATTTATTCTTTCAAAGCTCCTATCAGCGCCTGGTACACTTCAGGGACAATTCAGCTTATGGCTTGTTTGGAAATGCGAAAAAGATATTGTAAACTTGTAAAAGAATCACCAGTAGCTAAGTATCTCAACGTCACAGCTAATCTGTCTTGAACCGACACTGCTTTTCGGAACGAAGTGTTTCTTCGTACTATCTTGGTCGAAATTATGTTCTTTATATATTCAAAATCAGTTGGAGAGATTCTCGTGAAATTTTTGTAATAAACACTCACTTGTTGATTTCTTAAAAGAAGAATTAGATCACTTCTTTCTCTATACATTCCATGAATACGCTATCTTCATGGTCGTTTATAATCATCCAGTAAAGCCTCGTACTCACTAGCGAGCTGTAACTGTAACCGTTGCACGTTACTGTTACCAAATACGATAGTGAGTACGTGGCTCGCGAGCCTGCCGGGGGCGGAACGCGTTGCATTCGCAGCGAGCCGACGACTGTCGGTTTTTGCTGCGAATCAAAGGGCGCTCGCAGTACGCTCGTGGACGTCGAGAGTGAAGGTTGTTGCACGCTGCGAACCTAGAAGCGTCATGAGTGAATGGACAGAAGATAAATGTCTTCAGCTGATAAAAGCCTATCACGAAAGCAGTGTTCTATGGAAACCCAAGGATTGGCAACCTTAATTTTGAAAGGCTAAATAAACCTTTAAATAAATAAAATTATTCCAGTTATTATTATTGATCATTAATAAACCTCAATTGTAACACAAAAATACAGTGACGCTGCACTACGTGAACCATTCAATAAAAAGCTAAAACCAGATCCGAAAATACAAATGCTGAAAGAGGCTTTCGGAATACTGAAAAATCCAGCAGATATACGGAAACAGGATACGGAACTACGGTCTTTCTTTGATTTTATACAGGAAAAATTGAAAAAACTATACTAAGGAAATAAAAAATGCAATTCAACATGAAATATTTCAAATAATTATGCGTGCTGATCAAGGACATTATAACTCCATACAAAATTATGGTTATTACTCCACTACACAAGCTCCACACCCTTCAGCTTCTTCCTCCACTATAAATCAACATATAGCTCACCTTTCCACTTCTTCCCCATAACAAAACCAACAAACTCCTCTACACAACCCGCCATACTCCCCGTACAGCAACAATAGCGAGTATTCATCAGATATGAGTTTAGAAAATTATGTATGATTTTTTAAAAATAAATTACATTATTATTTTATTATTATTGAATAAAGAATTGCCTTGATTTATTATTTCAAAGCTCCTATCAGCGCCTGGCACACTTCAGGGACAATTCAGCTTATGACTTTTGGAAATGCGAAAAAGATATTGTAAACTTGTAAAAGAATCACCAGTACCTAAGTATTTCAGCGTCACAGCTAATCTGTCTTGAACCGACACTGCTTCTCGGAACGAAGTATTTCTTCGTTCTATCTTTGGCCCAATGATGTTCATTAGATATTCAAAATCAGTTGGAGAGATTCTCGTGAAATTTTTGTAATGACCACTCATTTGTTAATTTCTTAATAGAAGAATTAGATCACTTCTTTCTCTATACATTCAATGAATACGCCATCTTCGTTATCGTTTATAATCATCCAGTAATGCATATACAAGTAAGTATGCTGCACAAGCGAGAGAGACTTTGTCCGACATTGCGGAGCTCCAGACGAACACTGCGGTTAGAGTCGGCTTGTCGTTACGGTTACAGTGAGCGTACACACTAGAACCTCGTAACTGTATCCCTTCGGTTAAACTTACAGCTTGCTAGTGAGTACGCTCAGTGAGGTGGCTCGGTGTTCGTCGCGAGCGAAGTTCGTTTCATGCGTCTACACTAGAACGTGGTTACTATATCTGTTGGTTACAGTTACAGCTCGCTAGTGAGTACCCGGCTTAAAGCATACACAAGTAAGTATGCTGCACAAGCGAGAGACATTTCGTCTGACTCGCGGAGCTCCAAACGAACACTGCTGTTAGAGTCTGCTTGTCGTTACGGTTACAGTGAGCGTACACACTACAGCTTCGTAACAGTATCCATTTGGTTACAGTTACAGCTCGCTAGTGAGTACGCTCAGTTAGGTGGCTCGATGTTCGTCGCAAGCGAAGTTCGTTTCACGCGTCCACACTAGAACGTGGTTACTGTTTCTGTTGGTTACTGTTACCGCTCGCTAGTGAGTACCCGGCTTTACATCGCAGCGAGCCGATGATTGTCGGTTTTTGCTGCAAATCAACTCCAGTGCGTTCGTGGACATCGAGAGTAAATGTTGTTGCACGCTGCGAACCCACCAGTATCCTCAAGCGTCATGAGTAAATGGAAAGAAGATAAATGTCATCAGTTGATTGACGCCTACAACGAAAGCAGTGTCCTACAGATCCCCAAGGACAAGGATTACTACAAATAACATTTGAAAGAAGCTGCCTGGGCCAGAATTGGAGGCGTTATGAAAGAAACCGGGGAAGTATGCAAGCAAAAAATTATAAGGCTCCGTAAAGAAGGGAGCGTATGAAAATGAAGAAATCAATCGGAAGAGGAAAAGGTAAATAATTGTATACATCGATTTATTTATTTATTTCTTATGACATTTACATATATCTATTTTATCAAGTATATATGCAATTATATAATTTTGCAACGCTAAATAAACCTTTAAATAAATAAAATTACTTCAGTTATCATTATTGATCATTTTATTTGTTGGTGGAGGACCTCAACGGTACCGTAACTCAAAAACTGACAGTGACCCTGCACTAAGTGAACCATTCAATAAAAAGCTAACACCAGATCTAAAATTACAAATGCTGAAACAGGCTTTCGGAATACTGAAAAATGCGGCAGATATACAGAAACAGGATGCAGTCTTTCTTTGATTTTATACAGGAAAAAATGAAAAACTGTATCAGGGAAACAAAAAATGCAATCCAACATTAAATATTTCAGATAATTATGTGTGCTGATTAAGGCTATTACAGTTCCATATAAAATTATGGTTATCACTCCGCTACACAAGCTCCACACCCTTCAGCTTCTCCCCCCACTATAAATCGAGATTTAGCTCACCCTTCCTCTTCTTCCCCAAATCAAATCAACAAACTCCTCTGCAGACCCCGCCCTACTCCCCGCAAAGCAACAATAGCGAGTATTCATCATTATGATGAGTATATATGAGTTATGATTGATTATGAGTTTAGAAAGTTATATATGAATTTTCTAAAATAAATTAAATTATTATTTTTTATTATTGAATAAAGGATTACCTTGATTTGTTATTTCAATGCTCCTATCAGTGCCTAACATACTTCAGGGACAATTGAGCTTACAGCTTGCTTGGAAATGCGATACGGGTATTGTAAACTTGTAAAAGAATCACCAGAATCTAAGTATCTCAACGTCTCAGTTTATCTGTCCTGATCGGACACTGTTTCTAGCAACGTAGTGTTTCTTCGTTCTGTCTTGGGCCCAATTATGTTCATTAGATATTCAAAATCAGTTGGAGAGATTCTAGTGAAATTTTTTGCAATGTCCACTCATTTGTTGAATTATTAAAAGAAGAATTAGATCGCTTCTTTCTCAATACATTCCATGAATACGCCATCTTCGTGGCCGTTTATAATCAATCAGCAAAGCATCTACAAACATGTATGCTGCACAAGCGAGAGAGACTTCGTACGACATTGCGGAGCTCCAAACGAAAACTGCGGATAGAGTCGGCTTGTCGTTACAATTACAGTGAGCGTACACAGTAGAACCTCGTTACTGTATCCGTTACAGCTCGCTCAATGAGGTGGCTCGGTGTTCGTCGCGAGCGATGTTCGTTTCATTCGTACACACTACAACGTGGTTACTGTATCTGTTCGGTTACAGTTACAGCTCGCTAGTGAGTACCTGGCTTAACAGATGGCCCTCTGTCTGTTTCGAGCGTAAAAGCAGGTTGCCTCCTCCTTCCACTTCTCGCAAAACAAAACTCACTTTATTTTAATTTCTTATTGTCTTTTCAATTCAGTTCTTTTCTTCAAACATTAATAATGGGTATTATTATTATACTAAATAATAATACGAAATGCACACAATACTATTTATTACGTACTTGTTGCAGCACAGATCAAAACAACACAAAATCTGCAGAAAGTTAGTTTGCTGCTATCAATTTATATGCACAGTTTTTCAAAAACTCTCATGCTTTCCAAATATACTTTTAGAGGCTGGTGCCTCCGCACCCTACATCCCTATACCATTACTATTCGACAACATCCCGCGGACTGCAATGAATTAGGGATAGCAATCTGAGATCGATTAATCGAAGAATCGATCTTTTGGACCAAACAATCGATTTGAATCGATCCAGTGAATCGATATTTCACCCTTGAAAATCGAATGTGAGAAAGCACTTTCTACATGTAATGCACTAGTACATGAAAATCAGGGTTTAAACGAAAAAATGAAACACTATTTATCGCAAGGAGTTGTGCACCTGAAGTATGATCCAATACTTTCTAGTTCTACATCTACATCCATACTCTGCAATTCACAAACATTATGGGTGGCAGAGGGTGCTAAGTACCAATCTTAATTCTGCGCATTCCAATCCAGAATGGCACGAAGGAAGAAAGAATACATAAAAGCATCAGTACGGTATCTTATTTCTCGAATCTTATCCCTCCGGTAATTACGACCCAAATAGGTTGGCGAAAGAAGTATCTCACTGCACTCGTTGGTCAATGAATTTCTCATATTCGCCAAAAAATTCAAACGAAAATGACGTCAACTTTCTTCAAAACGATCCCAGCCCAATCTATGTAACAATTCTGTGTCGCTTTCGTAAGGGCTGTAGCAACCAGTCACGAATCAAGCGGCTCTCCTCTGTATCCTCTCCACTGAGTCAACAAGCACTTTCGATACGGATCCCAATTCCCAAGCTCCACAACAGTAATCCAGAAAGGGACGCACTAGTGTTTTATACGCTGTTTCCTTTATATGAGCATTACAATTTCTCAGAATACGACCTATGAATCGTAATTTAGAATTAGCTTTGCCTACGACGGAAGTTATCTGCAAGTCCCATTTCATGTTGCTTTGTACTATTACCCCCAGATCCTTCAGGGAATCAACCGTGTCAACTGAATTGTTTACTTTGTACTCGTGAGCAAACTGATTCTTTTTGAAATAAATAATTCTCGGGTTTTCTGCCGGTTAATATATTTATTTGGATCTTTTAACGACGTTAAAAGATCCAAATAAGTTAAAAGATCCAAATAAATATATTAACCGGCAGAAAACCCGAGAATTATTTATTTCAACAATACGCCGGGAAAAACTAAAATGTCATACTGATTCTTTTTGTTACTTATTCGCATTGCATTGCACTTTTTGCAATTAAGTGTAAGCTGCCATTTACGGCATCATTCGGAAGTAGCATCCAAATCGCGTTGAATTTCTAAGCAATCGTCAGAGCACCTTATTTCCCTATAGATAACTGCATCGTCGGCAAACAATCGCGACAAGCATTTAACGTTGTCACCTAGATCGTTTATAAAAATGAAGAAAAGAAGTGGTCCTATTATGCTTATTTGAGGAACGCCAGAAGTAACATCTAGCTTAGAAGAGGCTTCACCGTCAACAACGACATACTATGATCGACCAGTTAGAAAATCACGTATCCATTCGCGAATCTGATCCGTTAAACCATATACTCGAATCTTCGCTAAAAGTCGGTTGTTTGGTACAGAATCAAAAGCTTTCTGCAAATCCAAGAATATTGCATTAACTTGTGAACCTGCATCGATAACTTTCATTACGTCATGGGAAAATAGGGCCAATTGAGTTTCACACGAACTCTTCTTCCGAAATCAGTGTTGACACCGTGTAAGTAACTCGCTCTCATCTAGAAACTTCATAAAGTTAGGACATGCTCCAGAATTCTACCGCATACAGATGTTAAAAATATGGGCCGATAATTCCTAGGATCACTCCAATCTCCTTTCTTGAAGACTGGAATTACCTTGGCTATTTTCCGTCAGAAGGCACTTTTTTCTCTTCTAAAGATTTACGGAATATACATGACAGAAATGGTTCAGTTTCCTCCGCATATTCTGAAAATACGCTAACCGGTATACCATCGAGACCTGGCGCTTTACCCCACTTCAGGAGCTTCTATTGCTTTACAATACCTAGGCTATCAATTTCTACCGGACCCATCTCTAATTCTACACGATGTGGTAAAGTGGGAATGTTTTCCATGTTTTCGCGCGTCAATTAATTTTTAAATTCGGCGTTAAATACGGTATCCTTGTCGCAGCTGTCGTCAACTTCCCGACCGCCTTGTATTAGAACTGGTTTATTGTTGTCACTACAACTATCGTTTTTTACATACGACCAAAATTTCTTAGAGTTTTCGGTGAGGCTTTTATAGAAGGAATTGCAACGAAAGTCATTAAAGGCCTCACGCATCGTATTCTTAACATGTCCTCTTATCTCATCTAACTTATCTAAATCGGTCCACTGCATTGTCCTTCTTGATCGTGCATGTATCTTCCTTTACTTTTTGAGTAACAGTTTAACGTCACATGTATACCATGTTCGATCACTCCCTTCGCTGATTGTCCGTTTCGGTTTATGAAGTCCATACATTCCCTGAATATACGTATGAATCGATGCCACTGGCAAAAAAAAAAAAAAAAAAAAAAAAAAAAAAAAAAAAAAAAAAAAAAAAAATTCATTTTATCATCACGTTTACTCAACAGCCAAGAAGTATATCTGTATAGTGGGATCATCAGTACTTTGCGAGCGCCTTTTTTATGGCCAACAACATTGCAAGTGATGAGCGGAACCGCTTGGATACTAGTAGACTGTTGTTCCTGAAAAGCTTGGACATTAAGCACTGGGAACTGTAAACTATATCATTTCAAAACTGTTTAATGTAACCAAATAATTTGTGAAATAAATTTCTTGTTGTATACCTGATACTTTGATTTAGTTGTAAAAAAGCTTTAATTAGTTTAAAAATGATAAAGGATTGATTATTAGGGTGTCCTTTTTGTTTTTCATGGTTGGAGTTATATTGAAAATACGAACACGAAAAACCATATCGAAAAAAGATCGATTTTTAGAAAATTGATGTTTTAGACATCGATTTATTTGTGAGTTGATTTATCAAATTTCGATTCGAATCGATTCAAGAATCGATCTTTTTCTGAAAGAATCGCCAATTCTACAATGAATGTAATATAGCTACGTGACGAGTGTATTGTACTGCACGGTATTGAGCGTTTCTTATGCCGCGACAACTATGAAATTATCTAACTCCAGAAACAAGGTTTCATTATTACTATTTGAATTTTTAATGTAGGAAACAGAAAATTTATAATTATCTTTGAAATAAACAACTGTAATTAGAAAATATTATATATCGCGGTGGGTTGGTTACATGTGGCACATATGTCACATCGTCTGTCAAGAGTCACAAGTTTTTTTTTTTTTTTTTTTTTTTTTTTAAGTTGATCACTGTTGTCTGTTTTTGCGGATTTGTAAGAAGGTTTTGAGATTTTAAATTTGTTCCGCACATGTACTGCCCTTTCTAAATCCTGCCCGATACTCGCCGAGAAGATGATCTATTTGTTTTTCGTCTCATGAGAAGAACCTTGGATAGAAATTGGTAAAAAGGAAATTCCTCTGAAGATATTTATCCTCTTTTTTGAGAAGTGTTTGAATTAGTGCACATTTCAATTCTTCAGGGATGTTTTCCTTGATCCAGATATCTCCAATAATCGTATGAATTTTTATGAGCAAGACTCGTACCACCTATTTTCCACATTTCAGCAATTATACCATCTTGCTATGGGCCTTTGTTGTTTTTAAGTACACGGATTATTTGTTGGATTTCTTCTGAAGTTGCAGATTCTGAATCTAGATTTGGAGGGGATTTTTCAAAGGTAAATTGTTTTTTACGGTGTTCACAGTTTAGAAGGTTTTTGAAGTAATTTGCTTGAAGCAAACAATTTTCCATCTTATTTGTTTCTAGAATTCCATCTGGACGTTTAAACAGAGACTAGGTACCTTGTAATTTGACAATTCTACTTTGAATGTTCCTTTTCTTGATTTTCTTAAACTGTTGATCGATTTCTGCTAGTTTGTTTCTATCATAAGTACGTTTCTCTAATCTCATGGTTTTTTAAGTTTGTTTCTGCATATTAATGAATGCCTGCCAATTTGTGTGGTTTTATGGGAATTATAGTTGCGCCAGACTTTAATTATAAGTTCTATAGCACTTTATTACACTCCAACTATTTTATATTAATGCCTGCTTTAAGCCGCAGTCAGTCAACTCTCTGGATCAGAAGTGCCTACGTACACCAGCAGTTTACGGGTTTCCGCGCCTAAGCGAGTGGTGTCATAATTCCCGAAAGAAGTTTCAGGAGAGCTAGCGATCAATAGCTGAGGAATGGTGCCAGAAAATGTCAGTGCATGTTATATACACCTATTTTTCCTTACTGTAGGAAATTTTAGCTGATATCAAAATAATATACACTTAATGAAGATGTCTGATATTAATGGGAAAGGGAAACAGTATGTTGGCACCAGGGTTCTCGGTGGATAAAGCAGAACAACCCACTTTCATTTACAATCTAAACTCATCTT
The DNA here is from genome assembly GCA_031002005.1 of Vandiemenella viatica. Lineage (NCBI taxonomy): Eukaryota > Metazoa > Arthropoda > Insecta > Orthoptera > Morabidae > Vandiemenella > Vandiemenella viatica. Next base: position 385,694,141 of record JARYHS010013630.1, read on the forward strand.
TGCCACTAACGATAGCATTTGCAATAACGCATCTAAAATCGCTGGCAAGTTTCCATAATATTATTTGAATACTAGCTGTTACCTGCGACTTCGTACGCGTGGATTTAGAATTTGATTGCTGGAATTGGATACACAAAGCTGACAGTTATCTAAGATATGTCGGCATAATATGACGGGAACGCTCGTAATAAAAAAAAAGACGGAGACTTACTTTAGCAAATATAATATTATTAGTTTAGATCACACAAAAACTGCCTGTGGAACCAGTATAGCGTGAATAAAGTAAACGCTTAGGGCATTATTCTACCGCCACTGCGCTACATTTCCACTACTATCTAATATAACGCATTACAAAAACATATAGATATTATGCGTTTGTCTTTCACAGTTCAGATAGTTTACATAATTTAATGACAATCTGTTCTTATCTATACAGAATATGGTATCCCATGTCCATACTAGTGTCAAAATTTCATCACGATTGGAGTAGACGTTTAACCCAAGAAACGTAACAAACAGACAGACAGACAGAGTTACTTTTGCATTTGTAATATTACTATAGAGGTTCCTATGCCGTGGGTAATAGAATGTATTTATTGCTTAATAACTTCTATGTAACTATCAACATTTTGAGACATTTTTCTTCGTCGTATCTCAAAACTGAAGTGTTTAGATTGAAATTTGGGCTGGACATGCACAACGAGTGTTTTGTTTCCGGGAGTAGTTTTCATCACGATACATGTCATCGCTAACATATAGCTCATTAAAACAGCTTATGAATTACTAACAATTGAGTTTCTCATGCCTTATGTTGTTGCAAGAACATTCTTGTCAGGCTGCATTTCGACCTAACCACAATCTATACTAATATTACCACTACAAAATCAAACGATACAGATATTCATAAATACATGAAATGCAACGCTAGAAACATTTTGAATAGTGACAACATTGTCTATTTCAGGATTCAATATACGCGTAGCATAAATTATAACAATTAATAACATAATACATCATCATTTTTAACCGCAACAGGACTAAAACCCGGCGCAATAATATATTGAATGTATCTAGAGGTAAAGGGTCCTTTTGTGTTATCTTTATCGGTTGTGGTTAGGTTGAAATGCGGCACGGACCAGATTAAAAAAGTCGCCAAAGGCACAAGAAACTATACAACAACTAATTTTTTACTTCCTATATCTTGAGAACTACCGGCAAGCGATATTTCAATATATATTCTATACTTTTAAATTGTCTACCACTATTCACCAGAGACAATATATCTATCTATCTATCTTCTATAAAACGAAAACCGGACATATTTGTAGTATAAAAACTCGGAAACTATGGAGCAGATTTCGATGGGGTTTTCACTGTTTTAAAACTTAGAACCTTAATTCACTTGTCTAGCATGTCTTATGTTTCAACGTTAAATAATGTAGAAGCATTAAATGAAATTCTGAACGTATAGTGAGGAATTCCACAGGAGGAATCACCAGATGGCGCATACTTGGCACCAAACAAACAACTGCAATACAATATCTCTGACCATAGCCTTTAATGAGCAGTTTACAATAATAACCATTTTTTCAAACTCCACACTGAACAAAACTTGAAATATTATTTCCTTTAATACGAGGTGTTTATTTTTTAAACGCTTCGATGGCCGTATTGAATGTGAGGAATTAATAACGAGAAATCAGTAGAGATTTTCTTTACCCATTTCTGGCAATGTCTTTGACCATGAGCTTTAGTATTTGTCTCTGATATCAATCTTAGTTTTCTATGATAATAATTTTCTGGATAAATTACGTTCATACAGGTAATTAATTCGCACGCTGATGGTTTTTTTATTTTTATTTAATTTGAAGTTTGTATTCAACCTTTAGTGTTAGGAATAATAACGGCATCAGGTGTTTGGAGCTGATAGATTCATTCCGTCAGTAATTAATAAGTACGCTGATGTTTTTTTTATCATTAGAAGTTTGTATTAGATCTTTAGTGTTGAGAATAATAACGGCTTAGGACAACTGAGCATTTTTTGGTATTAGGCTGCAATTCTGCGCTATACGCGCGTGTTTCTGACGTAATCTAGGTATTATTCATTTTATATTTTAGTTATTTAGTAATGCAATAGTTTTTAACATCAACAGAAGTTTGTGTTATGTCCTTACTGTTGGAAAGTAACCCATTATGACAACTGAGCGTTTATTGGAATTACATTCTGCGCTATACATTTGAGTTTCTGACATAATCTAGCCTTTATTCATATTATAATGTATTGTCTTGTTCAGTATAGCAGTTTCTACGTCTACCGTGATGGCGTAATTTGATGATGAATTCTTATATAACTGAATGAGACAGATTGTATTTTTTTATTTTAACTGGTTAACGTCTCTTAACAGCGAGGTCGGTTCGAGCCCAACGCCAGGGACCCAAGAAGGAAATGTGCTATCTGTCTGAAATTTACTACACACTTTCCTAGATTCCTATTATTTCATAAAACGCTGTAGGTGAAGCCGTCAAGCGTATGAAAAATGTATAAAGTTGTTTGAAATGTGTTTAGATCGTTATATGTTATCACGCAATAAATGTTATTACAGCCCACGTTATTACATGTTGATATTTTTTCTGGGTGTTTATTACCATTAACTATTGGTCCAGGCTGTATTTCAACCTAACCACAAATAATGTGCATTAGGGAACATGTGTAGTAAATTACAGACCGATAGCACATTTCCTTCTTGGTACCATGGCGTTGCGCTCTAGCCGCGAGGTCTTTAGAGACGGGAAAGGATGGGGGGCAAGAAATGGGAAGGAATTTGGCCATGGCCTTTTGAAGGAAGCATCCCGGCATTCACCTGGAGTGATTTGGGGAAACCATGGAAAACCCAAATCTGGATGCCCGGACGGGGATTCGAACCGCCGTCCTCCCGAATGCGAGGCCAAAACGCTAACCGTTACACCAACACTCTCGGTACAGATTGTAAAAACAAATTACGTATCTCACTTAGTTCTCGAGATATCGAATGTCCAAAATTATTTATAGGTATAGTTTTCTTTTTCACGATGATTGTTTTCTGCTTCAAACTACGTTTCAACTTGACCACAAACGCTAGAATAGAAACCAAAACACCCTTTATACATGTCCAACGTGTAGTGCCTTGTGACTCTGTCGAATTTTTTTCTGGTCCAGGTAGCATTTCAAACTAACCACCTAAATTTAGAGATTCTCAAGAACAAAGCAAGATATCCCAATATTTTACTCTTCTCTTTCATTGTGTTTCGTCAAGTTAGATAAGAATACATCGTCGATTTGGCTTATTCGCAATTTTTTTCACGTCCAGGCTGCATTTCAACCTAACCATGTCAACTATGAAATAACATTTAACGAAAAGTTTAATCGATATATATATATATAAATTCTTAAATTTTCATTTATCTTGCGGTATTACATGGGAATCCTCACGGAATCGCAACGTCGTAATTAATACGTGCGCTGATAGTTCTTTTTATCATTAGAAGAATGTATTAAACCTTTAGTGTTGAGAATAATAACGGCTTAGGACAACTAAATGTTTTTTTTGGTATTTACGCTGATGGTTTTTTGGTATTAAGCTGCAATTCTCCGCTATACGCGCGTGTTTCTGACATAATCTAGGTTTTATTAATTTCATAATTTATTGAATTGTTTAGTAATGTAGGTTTCACCCAAACCATTGTGTCGCAATTTGATGATGAATGCTTATATAACTCAATGAGACAGATAGAAAGTAAAAAGATACACATCTCGCTTAGCTCTCGAGATATCGAAAGTAAAAAATTATTGACCCGGATTTTTTTTGGTCCAGGTTGTATTTCAAACTATCAACCTCAACTTAGAGATACAATATCCCAAGGAAAAAGCAATATTTTACCTTTCACTTTCAATGAGTCTCGTCAAGTTAGATAAGAATCCATCGTCTGGTTTAACGAGAAGTGTAAACGAGATATATAGATAAAATCTTCAATTTTGATTTGTCTCGTCTGGTACATAACAATACATCCTCAAATTGCAACGCCACGGTTAAAAGATTTTTCATAAAAGATTATTCACATGTTTCTGGGTTGGACGAATACTGTTATAGTAGTAAATCGACATGGATTTTTGTTTCCTTGTGAAGAAAGTTTAAATTTGTTCTTATGATCCACGATGGTAATTTCAACATTTCTGAGATACAAAAACTTAACTCAAATGGCAAAAATACTCTGTTAGGCGAAAAAGGGGGTGTAGAGAAATTGCTACAGGGGCGTGTGCTCGGTTGCAATTAAATCAAACTATAAAGCAAGCTTGATGGGTGAACGGTAGCGCTCAGGCCTTGCACTCGAGAACAGCAGTATTCAAATCCCCGTCCGCCCATCCAGTTTTCGGTTTTACATGGTTTCACAAGAAAAATACTCAGGATTTAATGCATACCTCTTGGGCTCGAAGCTCAAAATTAAATTTTTCCCCACTTAGAAGCTTATATAAATTATCACCAAATCTATATCTATAAAACGAAAGCGGATAAATTTGTCTTATAAAAACTCGGAAACTACGGAGCGGATTTCGATGGAGTTTTCACCGTTTTAAAGCTTAGAATATCAGTTCAGTTCAGTTCAGTTTGGCGTCTTAAATGAGCATTAAATGAAATTCTGAACGCATGATGAATCCCAAAGTTGGAAGGCTCAGATGTTGCATTCTTCGCACTAAACATACAACTACAACGTCTCTGACCATAGCCTTTAATGAAAGCAATAAGATAACTTTACAATAATAACTATTTTGCACACTAAACAAAACTTGAAGTATTCTTTCCATTATTTCGGGATATTTAATTTTTAAACGCCATAGATAGCTGACGAAACAACAGTTTTTTTTTTTTTTTTTTTTTTTTTTTTTTTTTTTTTTTTTTTTTTTTTTTTTTAAAAAAAAAAAGCACGATCTCTGGACAATGACTCTGGCTATCGTCAATAGTATTCTGTTTACGATGATACTATTCTGGATTCACTTTCGATATTTGCTTAAAACGATGAATCTGCGAGTTAAAGTATCTGGCGTTTCGAGCAAAAAGTATATTCACTTCGCAGTTGATTCGAATGTGAGTTTCCAGCATAATCTAGCGTTTGCCAGTAATGTAATAATGCAATTTCTTAACCAAATTAATGAAGCTTGATATACAATGCTCGGGTACATTTATCGAGAGCCACAAATAATCCTTCAAAGAGCCGCATGTGGCTCGCAAGCCACAGGTTGGCCACCCCTGATATACATGAATCTTTTCAGACGAATGAAAATAGTGTACGTGCAAATAAACTTCAACCCATCCGCTTCTTGCTAGGGGGCGGATGAATCTTGGTTTGCTTTAATTACGAAAAAAGTTGGTGCGAATTTTATGAAACTTTGAGCAAATGTTTGTCATTGCGGGAATAAAAATAGGGCACGGGTAAATCTACGCCAACTATACTGGGCAAAGCCGGGAACTCCACTAGTTCACTATAAAATTACAGCGACATGGCTATCGTGAAAATCATTTAATATCAGTATGAAGCACAAAGCACTTGATTTCAAGCATAAGGGTGCGGAAGATTTTCTTTCGTAGGTAAGGGATCAAGGTTTGGAATATTACCAAAAACGCCAAAAGAATTTAAAACTAAAATTAATAGGGGGAAAACGTAGGAGGGACAAGGAAAGGGGAAAAATGAGTGTTTATGGAAAGTGACACCAGATTAAGCGATTAGCAATTCAATTAAAGTTACTTACCGTATATATCACAATTTTGTTACTCTTATTGAAGAGTTAATATGTTATGTAGTAGTTTGAATAACGAATTCAGCTTAATTAAATTTTTCAAAACTGAAAAATTAATTTAATTTTTTTTTAAACTAAAAAACCTAATAAATATAACCAAAGACAACTGCAATAGTAGTATATTCATCTTAGGTCTACCTGTTCACAGTAGATTAAATATTAGTCATGTTTATTACATTTGATTCAGTTATTCCATTTATTTACTGCATTTCAAAAAAATTAAAAACTAAATATTCATCTCAATAACTTTCTCCATCCCTTGATACATATAAGTCATTAGCTTTTTCCACGGAATTTGATCCGGATCATTAGCTCTAAAAATTTGAAAACACCATCCAAATTGACGCGGTAGGTTTTGCATGGTTCCATTTCATACCTCTCAGACACATGAAGCTTCGTTACTGATTTATCATATTATAGATAAACACAATAAAGCATCGGGTGCTTGCCTTAAACATAAAAAATCTGAAGGACTCTTCTTGGATACATGGATCTCCAGAACGGTTCCATCAGATGTCAAGAAATGTGTAGAAGGATGATGATCGACTTACTAGCGAGTGTCGTCTCTGCTTGCACTAGGTTTCATGGTGAAGGGGAAAGGACTGGTTAATCATTGGCTGCTTACTATTTTAGTAAGAGGATGCGTTTTGGTTGGCTACTAAAGGGAATGGACGAGCTAGCGTAGCTGTGCTTATCGTGCCCTTGGCTGTACGTGTGAGCTCACACGTGTAGCTTTGTTGTCGCAAGAGGCTGGTTTCAATTTCATACCTTGTGTTTCCCTGTAGTGGTTGTTGATAAGTATTAAAACACGTCCGTTTCACGGTTAAGCAAGAATGCAACAGCACATCTTCTGTTTTATTCACCACAGAGAATATACAATATCCATGGACAGCATAGATACTTAGACTAAGACAATTTTATTTCGATATCATATTATAACACCCCCACTATATCGAAATAAGTTACAGCCTCACAAAACATTACAATATATTACTTAATAATCATATTTTGTTCATAAGTTTGTAATGTTTGAAGGCACAAAGAGCTTTAGTGAGCAAATCAGCTGGCATTTCAGCAGTTTCCATGAATTCAAGTTTAATACAGCATCGCGGACAAAATGGTAACGAACATCAATACGTTTAGACCTCTTGTGTATTTTCTGATTACTTGCAAGCTTCAATGCACTCTGACTGTCACTAAGATAGTAATCATACACAAATTGCCCGTGATTTCAAATAATAGATTTCTTAAATATACTGTCACTCTAGAAGCATCTGACAAAGCCATATATTCTGCTTCAGTGCTTGACAGTTAAATGCATGTAAATATCTTCCTTCAGATACCCCTGAAGTTACATTTAAATACCTAACCATAATCGTACACCAATTGCAAATAAAGTGTCTAACAACCAATGAAAAGGTTTCATGATAATCTACACTTGCTGTTTGGCAAAAACATTTAGCCACTGACCTAGCATGATATCACACTTTCAACCTTTCTTATTCAAACACCCACTTGTACTGCACTTGATGTTGAAGCCATCAGCCTTGCCTCCAGGGCTTGGATGCGATTCTCCTGTCTGACCATAACTGCCTTCATCTTCTGCATCACTTGCTGGAATTCTCTGATGATATCATCTGGAACACAGCTGCCTTCTTCTTTACAGGATACACTTAATAAAGTTGTACCATATCTTTGAAGCGGTTTCCTTATTCTTTTAGGCAATGTCTTAATTTCCACACTCTCAGCTGCAGTACTTTCTTCCAAGTTATCTTGCTCTTCCACTTCAGCATAGTCTGATTGAAATGATTTCAGTAATTCTGGTTTGCCTCTTCCTGTCAACTGTTCTTCTTGAGCAGACTCCCCCACTGAAACTGATTTCAGTAATTCTGGTTTGTCTGTTATTGTCAATTGTCCTTCATGACCAGACTCCCCCACTGAAACACTAATTTCTTCATATTTATTATCTTTTCTACTCTCCATAATAACCACATCCTTGCATATTAATATATTCTTCTTCTTGTAGTCATAAATTCTATAACCTTTCATATTTTCTGAATATCCAACAAGAATGTGTTTATGTGAATTTTTGTCCCACTTTAAACGTTTTTCTTTGGAAACTTGGACCATTACATCACTGCCAAATATACGAATATGGCTTACATCAGGTTTCTTGCCATACCACAATTCATATGGTGTCTTGTCTTGAGTTCCTGATGCAATTGATCTGTTTTTTAAGTACACGGCTGTGTTTGCTGCTTCTCCCCAAAATCTTTTATCCAGCTTTGCATCAAACAACATACATCTTGCTTTCTCAACTATTGAGCGATTCAGTCTTTCACACAGACCATTTTGTTCTGGCGTGTAAGGGTTACTTTTCTGATGAATAATACCTTCTTTCTTCAGAAAATCTGTAAACTCATTATTACAAAATTCAAAGCCATTATCAGTGCGAAATATTTTAATTTTCTTATTCTTTTGGTTTTCTACCAAGGCTTTAAATTCTTTAAATCTGCAAAATACTTCACTTTTAGCTTTCAAGAAGTAAATAAATGCCATGCGACTGAAGTCATCCACCAGCAATAAAAAATATCGTGCACCACCTAAGGATTTATGTTCCATTGGGCCACACACATCAGCATGTATAATCTGCAATGTCTCTGTACTTCTTTCTCCAATATTTTTGAACGGAATTCTTAACTGTTTTTCCTCACAGCACACGATACAACTGTTTTTTCCCGTTTGAAAATTATCAGGATAACTAAGTCCATCAACCACACCAGACTTCATTTTATTCATATCTGCACTATTTATATGACCGAGTCTTCGGTGCCACATATAACCATCAGTTAACACAGGAGCAGCCAATAAACTGTGCTCACTTTTCATTTTATGTTTTACCTTCAACTTGTAAACACCACAAATAAGTTCTCCTATAGCCACCAATTCACCGTTCATATTATGTATGAAACAATTCTGTGAATCGAAATGAACTTTATTACCGTTCTTTATGAGTTCACTCACTGATAAGAGGTTAGTCGTCAGACTTGGCACACACAATGCATTTTTCACAGTAATATCATAACCACAATCTGAAGTTATTTCTACATCGCCGGTACACAGCACAGGTACTTTGGTTTTGTCAGCGATAATAACTTCTGGTTCACTTGACGAATACAATGCATTTTTCATCCAATGTTCATTCGGCGTCATATGAGAACTTGCGCCGGAGTCAATATACCAATCTTGTTTACCAAACTTGCCGGATTGAAAAACAACACTAAACACATTGGATTGTTTAGGTTCATCTGATTTCACCAGCAAAGGACATTGATTCCTGTAATGTCCACTTCGTTTACACCTGTAACAAGTGATGGATTTAACTCCTGTCATTTTGACATTTGACTTTTCCGCGACGTAGTTTCCGCTTTTGTTTTGTCTGTTAGCAGTCTTGCTTTTATGGTTCTGCCAACCTTTGGAAGCGAAAGCGGTTTTTGTCTCTGATTCATTCGAATCTGACATCTCCATATCGATCAATTTTGTCCTGATAACATCCGCCGTAATAGGAATCCCGGAATGTTCAATCGCCATGATCATTGGTGAAAATCGTTCTGGTAAACCTGCCAGTAACAACGAGCCAATCCATTCGTCGTTTATATCAAATCCAGTTCCACTTAATCTTTGCGATGTCTCAATAATATCTGTCACATACGACGTCATTGAATCACAATTATCAAGTCTGATTGATATAAGATGACGAAGTAAGGTTATTCTTCGTGTAAACCCGGAATCGTCAAACATAGTTTTAAGCTGCGCCCATAGCTCCTTCGTTGTTTTAGCTTGCTTTACGTGCACATACAACGCTGGATCAATTGTAAGGATCAGCTTCGCTTTCGCCTTTGCATCATCTGCGGCTGCAGTGCTAGTACTTCCTTCTTCCTGTATTAAGCCGGACATGCCTTCTAACACCAACATATTCTCCGCTGCAAAAGCCCATACATCGTAGTTGTCTCTGCCTTTAAGCTTAGGCACGTTAACTACAAAATTCGAAGCCATCTTCAAGCGCGTAACTAATTATTTATAAGATAACGACTTTTCCGTATTCTGCTTACTGGAATAACGAAGAAAATAACTCTGGGTCACAGTCTGGGCCCATAACCTATTAAAACACGTCCGTTTCACGGTTAAGCAAGAATGCAACAGCATCTTCTGTTTTTATTCACCACAGAGAATATACAATATCCATGGACAGCATAGATACTTAGACTAAGACAATTTTATTTCGATATCATATTATAACAATAAGGACTCGACAAATAGCACAGTGCAACCGATTACTCGCGTTGCATGTTGAAAAATAGTTATACGCTAGCTTCTCTCGACAGCGTTACGAACGAAATTAAATAACGACTTTGAATTTATTTCTCTATCCCAGAAAATGACAAATACGTGACATATATGATGTTTGGATCAAAGGCAGCTCAGCTCCTGGCAGATCTCTTTCACAAGAAGAAACTCCTCGTACTTGCTTCACAAGTGTTACAATACCCCTTTGGGTTAGGAGACATGCTAGATTGCTCCAATTATTGACCGATTCGCTTACTTTGCCACACAATGCATTGTGGATGCACACCTTTGGGAATAGTTAAGGTTGCCCAAAATCAATGTGGTTTCGTGAATTGCACGGGGATGATCGATGTTATTCATGCCACTAGTCTTTTGATGAAAACGAATATTTAAAAGATAAAACCACTCCATACAGCTTTTTTGGACTTTGAAAGGGTACCTCGTGATCTAATCTGTTAAGAACTTAGGCAGCATTAGGTACCAGAATTATATGTTAAATGGTTCCTTCTTCTATATCGAAACTTTGACAGCTATGTCCAATGTGCTGAAGAAATTTCAGCAACTTTCCCCATCAGAGGTGGTATTAATCAGGGATCGGTTTTGCCCCCATTCCTGTTAACCCTCTGTCTCAACACCACTGCAGCAAAACTACTCACTCCACACCTCTAGATATTGCTTTTTTGCTAACGATGTCTTTATCACCTGCGAGTTTCGTCAGTAATTTGAACAAAAAATCCAACGTTGGATAACAAATAGGCCTGTGTATGGAAGACCGAGTACATAGAGTGTGGAGTTCCAAGCTGAACAATGTAAGTCATCTGAGTTCATAAACCAGGGAACACTAATCTGATGGATGGACAGACACTCACAGACCTCCAAAACGGAGGCAACGTTGTCTATATGAACTGGCCTCAGCCCACAGTAGTTCTCTTCTACCGGAAGGTGTCACTGTACCTTAAATTAAATATTTACAGAACCATCGTTCAACTAGTGGCACTGTATGGAACTTAATGTTGGCCAGTCACGAAAAACATGAACAACAGTTGCATGTCATGGAAAGTGATTCGCTGGCTGCAGGGACTTTGACAACGCACGGGCAGCATTTGGTGTGGCTCTAATCTATTAGTATAATAGACAAGACGTAGCGTTGTAGCACCTACATCATGTCATGCGGTGACGTCAAGCTATGACGTTGCCTATGACGTCACGCTTTACGATATTATTTGTGGGAGTGCGCGTTATTTAATATCATTTCCAAGCAACAGTGAATCAATTAACTCACAGAACACTGAAATAAAAGTATGTTCCGTTAAAATCGATATATCAATCATTAGATGCTTATATTTACGTAATATTCTTTTGATATATTGAAGTATTCCTTAAATTCTTTGTAAGATAAAAGCTTTGTATTTCGAGCATCAGTGCTGCTAAATGTTTGGTTAGAGTATAACTAGCATGGATTAGAATTACAAGTTTCATTTGACGTTAACGCAGAGGGCATGAATAATTTAGTTTTTTTTTTCAAAATTTAAACTGTGTCCTATTACTGAAATTATTTGTGTTTAAATTGGCATATTAATTGTCAGTTTTTTTTTTACTGAAACATTACATGGTTCAAATGAAAGAAGTTGCAAATTGTTCGCGATATATACGGCCTAAACCACAATGAAATATTACATGGCATAGCTTAAGTTGTTATAGCATCCTTCGTTCTTGCTGGAGTCATTATTTCAGCAGATGTAAGCTTTCTTAGCCGTTAAAATATCGATCTTCATCATAGGTAGCTATTAAGAAAGAAATGTGTCAGAACCTGTGAAGATTTGGGATCAAGTTTATATCGCGATTCATGGAATGTATTAAATTGCGCGTGATTGAAGCTTTGCTTTTCTATCAGAAATTTTAGCGGATATTATGGTTAAACTGAAATGCAACCTGGACCAAGATGACAAATGAAGCTTTTTGCTACAGCACAATGAACGATAAATTACAATGAGCTTTATTTTTTGACAATTCTGATTAGCTAAGCAACTGCAGAGAAATATCCACGTTATTTAATAACATTTCTAGGCATCCACGAATAAATTGACTGACTGAACATACTTATTAGTTGCTTAGATTTATTTAATATTGGTTTATGTAGAAGTATTCGTTGATATCACATATATGTAAGTTAATTTTCGCAATGTTAGCGGCAGTTTTGATAGATTGTTATTAGAATTGGCACTTGAAGTTACAGCAGAGGGCATGCGTTTTTATTTTTTTATTAATTTTTTTTTTTTTTTTTGTAATTTTTTTTCTGTTACTTAATTCATTACTTCGTTCTAACGAAAGTGTTGCTAACATTTTTCGGTTGCGGAGCGTCTTACGTTTCAGAATTTTTAATTTAATTCATGGCGACGTTTCGGAAAAAAGGAGGGTGCAAACGTGAAGAAGATGCCATTATAACGAAGCAATTGATACAAATTTCAACAGGGCAGTACCAGTTTCCGGCCGGTGGAAAATATCACCTTCCACTCATTAAAACTAATATTACGTTGGAATGACGTAAGCTGTTAAGATTTATTTTTAATTTACTTTGGTTTTACTGATGTCTTATTTCAGCCGCATGTAACTGTGTCAGCTATTCAAATGTGTTAGTATAATTCTGAATAACGAATATTAAAAATTAAGATTGAATAAGCCTTATAGATTTTTTATTTGGTTTATTTCGCGATGCAATGTGACCATTGAAATGTGATAAGTATATGTATTAATATGCGTGTAAAGTAAGTATTGTTTCTCTGGCGGCATGTTTAGCACATGGAGGAAGGAAATATTTCCTCCATAGTTTAGCGTAGTACTGTACGTGGTTTTGGGATTCTACGATTTGTTGATGGATTCTTACATAACTCGACGAAAAAAAAACTGAAAGTAGAGAATAAAATGTTTTGATATCTTACTTAATTCTCGAGATATTGTATCTCAAAATTGACGGGGTTAGGTTGAAATGCGGCCTGGAACAGAAGAAAAATTTCGACATTGCCAAATTTGATGATGATATCGTATGTAACTCGAAGAGACAAATCGAAAACAAATAATACATTTTCTTTCCATATCTCGCTTAGTTCTCGAGATATTGTATCTCAAAATTTAGGTGGTTTGGGTGAAATCTGGCCTGGACCAGAAAAAACAAATTACCAAAACCGCTATATCTACACGGTGGAAATGCACTATATGTGTGTTTATTTTCTTCCTGGTGGTTGTTGTTAGGTTGAAATACGTCTTGGACCAGAGGAAACTTCACCAAAATCAGAGTTATAATTGATTTTCAACTGCTATATCTCGAAAACCAAGAAAGATATCAAAAAAATTTATTCTTTATTTTCGATTTATTTCGTCGAGTTCTACAAGAATGCATCACCACGGTAATGATTAAACTGCCTGTTGTTAGATTGAAATGCAACCTGGACCAGGATAGCAACAGAAACATTTTGTTATTGCGCAAGGCAATAGGAATTATATTATGATTTATTTTTGTGTTTATTTAAGCGATTGCTAAGAAATGATTTGCCAGAATACTGAAGTTGTTATGATTTAATTTAGTATCCTTCGTTTTCACTGTGGTCATTATTTCAACTGTAGGCTATGTAATTTATGTCATCCGTTAACACATCGATCTTCATCGCAGTATTATCGAAGATTGTGGTTTGACTGAAATGCGACCTGCATCAAGTTGACAACTGAAACGTTTTGCTACATCACAAGGGATGAGAAATTACAGCACATTGAGCTTTATTTCAAAACAATTCTGTTTAGGTAAGCAACTAAAAAGAAATTAATTGCCAGAATACTCCAAACCCGTCAATTTTGACGGGCTTTGTGGCTAGTATCTAAGAAACAACGAGAGAATCGTCTGCAATTGTACGGCCATATACTCTGCAGCAAAAACTCTGCCATTTCGAGAACTGTACTTGTTGTAAGTCTTAAGTGCCGAAGACCAATACAGCGATCTAGGAAATACATTCTGGATACCATAAGGGAGTACAAGCTACTAATGAACCCCCCATTTCCAGATTTAAAAGATCGCCTTAAACAGAAGGAGTCATATACAGAATACCTTCCAATGTGGGATAAATGTTATGAAAGAGAAAAAGATTCTAAGGTCTAGATCATCTTTGACCGAACGCAACAAATCATGTGTATAGGGGGAAATCTGAAAACGCTTTTTTTTTTTTTTTTTTTTCTTTTTTTTTTTAAATGCTAGAAGCTTGTTGTACCTGCACAGCTCAGCAGGGCCGACTTTAGGCTTTGTGGGTCGCTAGGCTATACAGTGGCGTAACAATTAATAGGCGACTTTTTTTTTACTTTAGCTCTGCTACTGGCATAGGCGGAGGACCCTCCTACCGGTCATTGGGGGCCCCTCTTTGTAGTCCGAGCCTCCCTTTATGGTGCGGACCCCCGTTTGTGGTGCGGGCCCCTAGACTACAGCCTAGGTAGCCTATGATTAAATGTGGCCCTGCAGCTCAGATGGTAAAGCGTCCTGACTTTGACGCTAGTGTCTGGAGTTCGATCCCCTTTGAAGTTTAATTTTTTTTAACAGAAGCTGAGCGTCTGGAGCGGCGCCCCAGGACTTTGCCTACTCTCTAAGTCTAATGATTAGTGTGGAGGAAACCCCGCGGGATGGTAAAGAATGGCCGGAGCGCAACGCTGGTCCCGTCACATCCGTTCTAGTGCCGAAAAGATTGTGATGGGAATGTGGATCTCCAACTCCGCAAATTCTGTGGGAAGTGGCAGTAGCCGTAGGAATCCCGTGACTTTTACCTTTTTATGCTACCGGCATATAGAAGGAAAATTAGATCTTTTGGAAGTTGTTTCTGCTTGATCGAGGGTCTCGGTTATCTTGAAATAACGGCTTTTTCTATGTGCCTTTAAATCGTCAGATGTTTCAGGTGTTTCATTTCTTCTCAAGGTCGGAGACAGCTCTCACCACGTGCACAAGCCGGAAGCTAGGCAACACCTGATGAAGACGGCAGAACCATCTGTCGAAACGTTGTGTTTTCGTGACACTATCCGACTGGACACCGTAAAGATTATTTTGCAGCAATTTGCGGGGATATTCTTCATTCACACAACCTTCAACTAGTCTAAATTTTTTAATTAGATAACATGCGATGATACGTTGTTACAATGACAATCATTTAATTGACAAGAATGTTTTAAAATAATCTAAATACTTAAATAACATACGTTTGCTTCATTTATATATCATGAACTCTTTCCCTCTCTTTTTTGGTCAGCTGTATTAAAATTGCTGGTTAATGGTTACTTATCGATAAATTGTGTATTGGAGGGAGTATTGTGGCGTATGCTGATTGATTAATAACATTTTCACTTCGTTCACAGCTACCGACTTGATTAAGATTCAGTTGGAACTTTTAAGTGTTATCAAGTGAGCTCCATTCGGTTAGGTCCAACTTCAGTCACAGACTGTGACTTTCGGTTCATGCTGGGAATGTAACTGTGATACTGTCTCTCGGCCATCCTTGTGCTAAACTGAAGTTGTTATTTTGTAATTTGTAGTTGTGTAAGGTGGAGGGTTGTCATCAGCTGTCAGTAGTATGTGTGTAGATTTTATCCTTTGATTATACGCTGAATAATTTGTGATATTTCTGTATACATTCAAGAGCTAATTATGAAGACTTACAGTCGAAAAAAAATACCCGATAATGTGGAAACTTTTGACAGCATTTGCCGGCTATGTTTGACGGAAGTTGGTGCCAGACGTTGTATATTTTCTGAAAATGATGGTGTTCCCCTTTCTACCAAGATAAATGTTTGTCTTTCAACTCAGGTTAGTTTTGAAACTACTGTAAGTCCAAATGAATATCATATTGGTGCGTTTGGTGAGATTGCTGTCGTGGCTGATTGTCATGTCTCCACGAAATTCCTGATCGGAGCAATCTTCTTTTCTTGTAGAGTGCAGCATACATTTTCAATTAATAATATTATTTGCCTTTTGTCTAAATGAAATTGTTTGGAAAACATATAATTACATTAAAATTTGGTGTTTACTTGTCAAGGGTAGAGGTAAGACAATTGGAGATTACTTTACATTGCGATACGTGACAACTCTAACATGGCCCTCGTGAAAGCCTTACGTTGCAACCATAAGTTTATCATTACGGTATAGGCGCTATTTCAGCCTAACCATAATCCTCACTATTATTGCCACTACAGAATAAAAACTTTTGTCACACATGTAGGGGATATAATCATTATATTGTATGTTAGCAATATCGTGTATCGTGACATAAACTTGACCTGAAGGTCGCTGGGTTATAAAACATTTGTGACTCCTAGGCCTTAGCATTATGGTTTTTGCTATCAAGTTGATTATGATTAGTAAAATTGAAGAGATTAGCAATATATAATTCACCAAGCATACTACAGCAACTGAGCATTACATACTTTTAATCAAAAGTTTTTGCTTTTTTAAATGATATTTTACGCTATGACTTTCTACCTAGGATAATATCTCTGTGCTGTAAGACATATTTGTCACAAATCATATGTAATCAACAAAAGGTAATCAATATAAATCCATGAGTGACAGTAATTCTGTTGCTCATACATCAGTGAATTCTAGACTGAATGCAAATAGTGATAATTCCAATATATAGATGTTTTCGTTGTATATGAAAAGGAAAAAAAAACCATATGATGATGGCACGGGTAATATCAAGATGGGGATACCGCTGCGGTCTCGCGTAGTAAACACTCAGATCACGTGGTATATATGACATCATTGTGATGTATGGTCCAGGCTGCATTACAACATAAACTCAAATGATGATTGACGTAATCATATTTTTATAAATGTGTGTTTCGGTCATAATGCATCCTGGACCAAACTGAAACATAACCATAGCACACGATATAACAGATACCCAATTTTCAGATAATATCTATAGCTGTTACAGTGTTGGAACGTGCAGACTTAATACGTCTCAATGATGTCATATACACTATGTGATCTATGTATTTACTACGCGATGCCGCGACGGTATCCCCATCTTGATATTACCCGGCTACCTAAGCACATTCTCTGCTAATATTTCTGCAGCTAAATAGAAGCTTCATTCACATGCACATTTATACAATCACTGTATTACATGTTAGCGAAGTCAAGTATCACTATATAAACTTTAACCTTGTCATGTGCAAATTTTATCAACCTGTTATATATCTTGATATGTCATAAAGTTCTCTTAAAATAATCTGCAGACTATATTTTGCAGGTATGAAAACAGTCCAATGTTGATTTTAAATCTCTTTCCATCCATTCTAAAAAAGTGGTCTAGTGGTCTATCTGTCAAATCGTATTCTCATTTTCTCTTCCATGATTTTTATTCATTAGGGGGCCTCCATAAATTACGTCAGTTGAAATAGGGGGGGGGGGGTTTCGGTGAAATCTCACCAAGGGGGAGGGGAGGGGGTCAACGGAAATCTCACATGAGGATTTGGAAATTTTTGTTGAACTGTGGAGCTAAAAAAAGGTCTACAAAACACGCGAAAGTCGATTTTATGGGGGTTTTTCCGTCAAAAAGTGGGTGTGTAACCCGTTTTGGAAGGGAGAGACCTTTAAAACAAAAAAATCTCAAAAAGTTGCGAGGGCGACATTTATGGGGGGGGGGGTGTTCCAAAAATCCGGGAAAACAACTCGTGTAATTTACGGATGCCCCCTTAACAGATATTTGCCCGTTTTGCAAAATCCATAAAAGTTGAACAATTTAGTCTATTACTCTTCAGTGATTTATTCTGTAGTGGGCATTTGAACTAGAACCACAGAATCAACTTCAGAACTCATACCAATAATATAATCATCAATCATAAGATTGAATTTCATTTGAATTGCAGTAAATTTATCCACTGTTTAACCAACTCAAAGCCCTCCACCAAGGTAGAATCATCGAGCATAAATTAACCCTTCATTTTAGGTTTTAGAAGGTGAGAAAATTTGTGTATACAATACAATACATTCATTTTGCATTGATCCCAATATAAGAGATTAGCTCTGTGGGATGTGGAAAGTTGTCCGTTTACAGATAAACACAGTAGTACATAGACCAGAAGATGTACAGTCGTAGGATACATGGTACATTAATTATGTCAACTACATTTACACAAACTATGGGCAATTTATTTTGTAGATACCTTATAAATAAATTCTTTGACAGAGTAGAAGCAGTTTTCAGTTACAAATTTTCAATTTTGTCCTGAATTTATTCTTATCTGATAGAAATTTAATATATGTTGGGAGCTTATTGAAGATATAGGTAGGTATATCTCTAAATGTCGGACCCTTTTTGAACAAATGACAAAGACTTGTAATCCTTAAAAGTCTCATGTAGTGCCATAATTGTGTGTTTTACTATTTGTTTCAAAGTATAATTTGTGACTACAAGGGACATTAATGTGTAGGCTATATATACTCGGCTATCAATGATAAAATCCCTAACTTCTAGAACAGCTCTCTACATGAAGTTCTATTGCTAACCCCACATATAATTTTTGATGCTTCTGGGCTATGAACACTTTGTCTCTGTGGGTAGAATTGCCCCAGAATCTTATTCCACATGACATTAAGGAGTGAAAATAAGCAATATAAACTAGCTGCCTCATATGGAGATCACCTATAGCTGAAATTATACGAATTACAATTGTGGCTGCACCCAATTGCTTTAGTAAGTCAGAAACATGTACCTTCCAATTTAAACTATGAACAATATGCAAACCTAGAAATTTAACACACCCTACTTCTTGAATGGACTGGCCTGCAAATTTATGTCTATATCTGGTGTTAATCTGTGTGATGCACTGAAATGTGTATATTGAGTTTTATCAGAGTTTAAAGACAAGCCATTAGCTGTGAACCATTTATTAATAAGTTCAAAGACATAATTTGAAATATATTCTGTACCTAAATCTGGAGTATTTTTAATTCCTATGTTTGTGTCATTTGCAAATTGGACAAATTCTGAGTTTTCAGATGAAACACAAGGTAGATCATTTATATATATTAAAAATAATAGTGGCCCCAATATAGAACCCTGAGGTTCTCCACATCTGATTAATTCCAATTCAGAAAACAGTGGACCACTTAAGGCAGCCTTAAAATTTTCCATTAACACTTTTTCTATTCAGAAGGTAAGAACTAAACCATTTATCAACAATGCCATCTATACCATAATATTTTAATTTCTATATCTGAATTTTATGGTATACACAGTCAACAGTCTGCTATTGCAGCTAGTGGAGTGAAACAATTTACTTAAGCAGATGCTGAATGCTAGTCCACACATTGAAAGCAGTATGGTAGAGGATACTGATACCAGTACCATAGTTCTATCAATTATTACTAGGGTTCGGATCTTTGAGACAAGTCATATTATTTCCTGCCTTCTTTTTGAGCTGTAATGTTGAATTAAACACTGATTAAACATTTCCGATATTAAACGCCCAAACAGTGAGTAAGAATAAATGAAATGTTTGTGGAAAACGCACCTTCGTTCCTAAATCTAAGTATTAATCCAAATTAATGGCCAAACACCTGCAAGATAGTTCTTTATATGTAAAATCATACAAATTATATCATTAATCTTCTTTTTCCTGGTGCAATAAGTATTTATTTATTTTTCATCATTCTGTATTTTAAGGACATATTGTTTTAAAAAGGTATTTCATACACTTTACTCTCCACAAATTTTTTCTGTTGTGACATTTTTGTCAAGCATTATATACTCCACTTTAAGTATTAGCGTCTTAAAAGAGTTTAGTTTGGTAATTTTTTCAGCTTACTTTCTTCCAGTTGTTAGAAGATTTTGTCATATGTTACCATCCTTTTTGATGAGAAATGAAAGAGTTGTGTTTTACACTTCGGTAATAGCTATTCTTTCACTTCCTTTTTCTTTAGTCAATTTGATTGAAACATGTTCTGTTGCTTTGTGGTGTATAATTGTACTGATATATGGAAAAGGAGTTCTTCATATTGTGTATATTCATATTTTTATCTTTGTTTTGAAGGTATTGGAAAATGATGGCATGCCGTCAGAAATTTGTATACAGTGTGCTATGCAGCTTGAAAATTTTTACAAGTTTAGGAAGAAATGTGAGGAATCTGAAACAACGCTTAGAAAGCTATTGAAAACTCCCAAAAATCTAGTAAGTTTTACACCTTCAATAAATTTTATTGGTAATTACAAATATATGGATTGCAAAGATGTTGAATTGCAGTTTTTAAAATAAAAAAGTTAGGTATAAAAAAATTTGTTATAAATATATAATAAATGATTGCAATATAATTTATTTTTGAAGCATTCATTTACTACTAATATTAAAGGAAAGGTATATTATTCCTAATTATTTATATCATTTAGAAGCCATTTCCTTTTTCCTTAGTTTCAGTATTATTTACTACTAAAATATGTTTTGCTTCATTCGCTGAAGTGCATTTGTTGGATTTTCTGTTGATGCCAGTATTGCGTTACTGTTTCTTAGGATGACATTGATGTAGGATTGTGCAAGATAAGAGTGATAGAATTTTTCAGCAGCAGCCAAGAATAATGATAGTGTGTACATGAATTTTTTTTTATTACCATAATGGTAATTGAAACTATGCTAATAATTATCAACTTACATTTTAAAGTATCTTCAACTTATTTGTATTTTTCATCTGGTGCCTAGATAAAATGTCAGTAAATGGTGATTTTTATTTACAATTTAATAATTTCGTAATGAAATAAATCTATGAAGATATTTTACAGAATTGGAAAAAAGTGTTCAATAAATAAATATACAGCAAACAATAAATCTGCATTGTCAATTATCAGTTATTATATATAGTTATAACTGTAATTGAGGAAAATGACCCACATCAGGTTCTGCTCGATTAGATTTTTATAAATTCACATCCGAGATTCTGTAATTTGTTTTAATATACAGTACTTTTAATTACAACCATGGGGAAACTGTTGAAATATATGTAAGAAATAATTACCTACTTGATACTTTAAATATCTGTAAAAATGATACATTTTATGGAAGTACTCTCTATAACTGTCCAAAATATGTCTGCTTTTCATCCGATTATGACTTGGAGAAAGACTATTAATATTTAATTAATGATTTTGACACAAGTACCTAATCCGAAGTACAGCAGGATTATATGAATCAAAATTTCCACAACTTTTGATAACACTACAACCTATGGAGTAAACTTCTGTCTAAAACCATCCTTTCACAGTTCCTACACCTTAAGCACTTTATCTGCACACAACATGCAATGTTGGTAGCAGTCAGTCTCACTCCTTTTGTTGGCTTCATCTCCTCTGATAGTTTGCTATCTATCTTAAGTCTTTGCTCCATGTTTCCCCCCCCCCCCCCCCCCCCCCCCTACTACTGGTGCCCACGACTTCGTTCGTGTTTGTAAAGAATTTGGATTGACAGCTACCACCATGTAACCACCGTAGTGCACGATGGGAGGCTCGATGCTATTACCACACACAAACGCCAGTCATCTGCACTCTGTAGTTCAGGAGGCAAGACACATGTCTTTGGTCGAAATACGAAAATATCCTTGATCGACCACATTCAACTACGATATCTCCCACAGTTACCAAAATTCAGCCAACTTTGTGATCGATGGGTGACTCTGTGCTACTACCACATACATACACCAGTGATCTGCACTAGATAGTTTTGGCTGAAAAGTTATACACCATGACACATACGTCTTTGGCAGAAAAATGAAAGTGACACAGGTCGACCACATTCAACCACCATATCTTCCACACCTCCATAGCTACCGACATCTAACCACCATAAAGCATGATGGGAGATTCGATGTTATTACCACACACAAACATCAATTGTCTATCCTATGTTGTTGTCGCAGGAATGAGAATTATAAGGTTACACAAATCTTTGGTCGAAATATGAAAATGCCCTGCATCAACCACTTTTAACCATCATATCTCCCACATCCCCACAGCTATCTGCATTTGGCCAACGTTGTGCACGACTGGAAACTCCATGCTACTTCCACACACAAACACCAGTGATCTGTGCTAGATAGTGGTGGCTGAAAAGTGAAATACAGGGTGTTTCAAAAAGAATATACGTATTACAAAGTATTCTTTTGTCCAAACTATCGATCGCTGCGCCCCGGCTCGGCTATTGGAGAAACGAATACATAGTCTAGTTTATTTAATAGCCGCTAGATGTCTTGTGTTATTCTTGGTAACCGTCATATCTTTAAAATGGCTACTCCACAGCAGAAATCATTTTGTGTTATCGAGTTTGTGAAGAGCAATTCCGTGATTACAGTGCAAAGACGTTTCAGATTGAGGTACCAAATGCATCCTCCGAATGGGTGGAACATTCGTAGATGGTATTGACAGTTTTTAGATACCGGATGTGTATGTAAAGGAAAGAGTCCTGGCCACCCTCGTGTTTCTGAGGCACATGTTGCACGAATTCAAACTGCTTTCCAACGTAGTCCTTCAAAATCAACTCGTCGTGCCAGTCGGGAGTTACAACTACCTACAACAACAATTTGGCATGTTTTGAGACGTCGGTTGGTTATGAAGCTGTACAAGTTACAGTTGTTACAAGCTCTGCATCCTGATGACAAACGGAAACGTGTGGAATTTTGTAACGAGATTAATGATGCTATTGACAATGATAACACTTTCGCACAACGCATCGTTTTCAGTGATGAAGCGACTTTCCATGTTAGTGGTCAGGTAAACAAACACAATGTTCGAATTTGGGGTCTACAGAACCCACATGCAGTCATTGGACATGTACGAGATTCGCCTAAAGTCAATGTGTTTTGTGCGATATCCCGATCATCTGTTTACGGTCCATTCTTCTTTGATGGAAATACGGTTAACGGTCAGCAGTATCTCGCTATGTTACAAAAATGCTTGTTTCCGAGGCTGCACGAAGACAACTTCATATTTCAACTAGACGGGGCACCCCCTCACTGGAGTCGCCAAGTGCATAAATATCTGAATGAAACTCTACCGAACCGTTGGATTGGTCGTCAAGGAGCTGGCGACTTAGCATGCATCAGCTGGGCTCCACGGTCACCGGACTTGACACCCTGTGACTTCTTCCTGTGGGGCTTCACTAAAGAGAACGTTTATGTACCACCACTCCCACAGAACCTTGAGGACTTGAGGAACCGGATCCATACTGCCGTAACATCAGTGACGAAGGACATGCTTGCCAGAGTATGGGATGAATTTGAGTATCGATGTGATATTGTTCGTGTGGCTGATGGAGGACATATTGAACATCTGTAATCTGACCTTAAGAGGTTCGTAAATATGTGTGTAAAGTTTCATATTCGTATGTCTTACAGTTTAATAAATATATGCATTCGAAATACGTATATTCTTTTTGAAACGCCCTGTATATGGAAACACACGTCTATTTTTATGTATGTATAAGATTATGTATCTATCAGGAACATCACTTTTGTCTATTGTTTATAATTTATTGGAACTGCATAATATGGTTTTTGTTGAATGCAAATTTCTTTTCCTTAAATTCATTTTTTAAATTTGCCCAGTCACTAGGATGCTATCCAATCCAGTCTACTATAAACCATACTGTTGCTGTTGTAGTGTGATTCCCCCCCCCCCCCCTAGCATTTTCTCAATTATGCGACCTTAATTTTGACTCACTGCTTGATGCCAAATACAGTATTGCTCTTTATCTGACTTAGCATCTCCTCTATATGGCTTTGAAATATAGTATCTAGAATTCTGTTACCACTTCTGCGCATCATTCAATAGTATTAGGAATGAACCCCTTGTTGAGCAACTTTATTCTGTGCCAGAGGATTTTTCACTATGTTTTATAATTCTTTTGACTTATTCTCAAAAATCTTAATAAATTTTGTTTTCTGAAAACATGTATGAAATTTTAATTAAACGTGTGAAGTTTTAAAACGTATGAAATTTTACTAATTCCCAAAAATTTATGTTAGGAAACAAAGGTGCTAAACCGGATATATTGAACATTGGATAGGATAAAAAACCACCGCTTACCAAAGAAGGGAATTCCAGCAGCGTTGGTACACGAAAAAAACATGAACACACAAAGAATAAAATTTTCGAGCATTGCTCTTCCTCAGTAGAAGTGAGATGGCTGCGCAAGCGCTTGTCCGCAGCCATCTCACTTCTACTGAGGAAGAGCCATGCTCGAAAATTTTATTCTTTGTGTGTTCGTGTTTTTTTCGTGTACCAACGCCGCTGGAATCCCCTTCTTTGGTAAGCGGTGGTTTTTTATCCTATCCAATGTTCAATATATATATATATATATATATATATATATATATATATTTTATTAACTCCTATCCCTGGATACACCAGGCAATCTTGGATTGTCACCTGCAATTTTTGATATAGTCTTTGGCTTTTTCTGTGCCATCTTTTAATATTTCTGCCCCACTGACAGTTGTAAAATTTTTACATGATTCTGTCTTTCAATGCGCCAAAATCTCCTTTACTTATAGCTGTTGACCTATCTTCTACCAGTCTTTCCAAATGACAACTTGGCTTCATTGACCAAGAATTTGTACAGAAACTCGTCCTTTTCTTTTTTTGTTATGGCTTTACACTTCATCAACTTAGAGGCAGGAAAGGATGGGGGACAAAAAACAGAAAAGTATTCGACCATGGCCTTTTGTGGAAAGCATCCCGGCATTCACCTGGAGTAATTTGTGGAAACCATGGAAACCCAAATTTGGATGCCTGGATGGGGATTGGAACCCACATCCTTCCGAATGCAAAACAAGAGCACTAACCACTCACCCACCATGCTCAGTTTGTCCATTTCATTCTTAAACAGTTCTAAAATACAATTTGATTTTTGATTCTATAACAAAATTTCATCTATTTTGTTTATTTCACCACTCTTGAGTCTTTTGCATAGTTTTTAAAAAATTCTTTTGATCTACCTCCTTTGTACATCCATTTTCTTATGATGAAACAGTTTCCCTGTGATCTGTGGTAAATTTCAAACCTCTCATTAACTGTATCCAGGTGTTACGATAAATTTTCTATTTTTTTTACAATCCATTAATTATCTATAGTTCATATGGTTGACATTCGTAAATGTGTTGCTCCTTACTTTCATTCAGTACCATCTTGCCGTACCATCTTCTGTAGCTGCTGGATCATCATTCCTATTTCAAACTGGAGTGTTAGTGTCCCACCGAGCATGGTGGTGTAACGGTTAGCGTTCTGGCCTCACATTCGGGAGGATGGCGGTTCAAATCCCCGTCTGGGCATCCAGATTTGGGTTTTCCATGGTTTTCCAAATCACTGCAGGCAAATGCCGAGATGCTTCCTTCAAAACGGCCATGGCCAAATTCCCTCCCATTCCTTACCCCCATCCTTTCCCGTCTCTAAAGATCTTGCTGTTAAGAGACATTAAGCAGTTAAAAAAAAAGTTAGTGTTCCATTTCAAGTAACTCTTTCTTACCTCTGACATAATAAATTGTTCATAAAACACATCCTTAAATATGAAATTGGCATCTTAACTGAGCGTTGTGAGTGAGCGGTAACGCTGTGGCCTCTCATTCGGGAGGACATAGGTTCAAATTCCTATCCGACCATCCAAATTTGTTTCCCCAAATCACTCCATGCAAATGCCAGGATGGCTCCTTGAAAAGGCCAGGGCCAAAGTCCTTAGCAT
>JARYHS010013630.1:386402078-386424878 GCA_031002005.1 Vandiemenella viatica
TTGCCGGAGGATTTGGTTGTGGCCGTGTCGGCCGGTTCCTAGGCTGCCGTTTGGCAGCTGCAGCATACGTCATATCAGGGCGAGGCCATTCTTCACGTCGAGTGCGATTGGCTCGGCAGACAGGAGCTATTGTCTGAAATACCTCTTTTTCCGCCGCGTCGGCTCCTTCATGACCCACTGGGCTTACATCCATAGCCATGATCTGATGCTCACTCGGTTCAAGAGTCCCAGCTGCCATGAACTGTTGTAATTCTTCTCTCACAATTTGTCGTATGAGAGACGCAAAGTCGTGCTGGTCTTCCACAACTGCCATAGGGACTACGTTGGGAAGTCTGTCATACTTCTTTCGCCCAACCCTCCTTTGTTGCATATCCTCAATCCGCTGGCACCACTTGATGAACTCTTCCGTCGTAGCGACGTCTTTTATCAGAAGAGCTTGGTACATGTCTTCTGCAATACCTTTCATTAGGTGCGTGATTTTGTCGGCTTCAGTCATATTCGGGTTGACTACGTTGCATAGGGCCAAAACATCCTGTATGTAAGATTGCGTCGGCTCCCCATGTCGTTGGGCCCGGTTCTTCAGTTGTTCTTCCGCCGAGCGGATTTGTCGCTGGTGGTCCCCAAACGTTTTCTTAAGTTCCGTCTGGAACATTTCCCAGTTATTCAGTTTATCTTCGTTGTTCTCGAACCACTGCTGGGCGGTTCCGTCCAGATAGAAATAAACATTTGCCAAGCACATGGTATGATCCCACCTGTTGTACTTGGCGACTCGGTCGAACCCTTTTAGCCATTTGTTAGGGTCCTGTCCAGCGTCTCCAGAGAACACCGATGGGTGTCGAATGTGCAGCTGGCTTGCCGCCATGGGTTTCCTAATGACGCGGACTTTCGGAAGGACGTACTGAGTATATCCTTTGTAGTCCGGTTCCAGTCCGTGTAGGCGGCGACTTTTACGTTGCCTAATCGGAGCCACGATGATGCAGCTGTTGCACAGGGTACCCGGCGCCTCCACCAAACTATGTCGCGTTGCAACCGGGGCAGGTGTGAATTCGAAGGTTACTTGTCAATGAACACAGCACTTAAACTGAGAACAGGTTTATTGAGAACTCAAACATACACGCAGCACTGACCGCCTCTTGGGCAGAATGCTCTTCTATTTATACACAGATAGAATGTACTAGAGATTACAAGAGTAGTTAACAAGTAGAAGTTACAAGTGACCTTAGGAAACATGTAGAATCTTCTGGAAATAATAAACAGAATTAAATAATTTTTGTCAGTGGGCGGGATTGAACCGGCGACCTTCGGTACCGCAATTCGTGACGCTACCCGCTGCGCCATGCTGGCAGACGGTACACTGGCGTTCATGCGGCAATAACGTTATGCACAGTCTCTCCTGCACTATTGCTGTACTATGAAACTCCAGAAACCATTATCTTTAAGAAATTAATATTCAAGAAGGACACGTAATATAAAGAAATGAATTACGGAGAAAAATTTTCTTACGCTTTTCTAAATTTAGAATGATAATGGAATATGGAACTACCGTTATTCGTTAAGAACCATGATAAACCATATGTAGTGTGCCCTTGTTTTTCCATCCCGGGTTCCAGAAATTCTATCCTATATGGGAAAAATGCGTGGTCAGAAATAAGCTGAGCCACAACGTTATAATTTGTAGCTCCTCTTCACTATGTTTTCGCGGGTTCTAATTTGGAGCCCAATATAATTTTGTGTGACAGATATCTCGTGTTTAAACAGCCGCTAATAGCCCCATGTTTCTTTGCCTCTCTCCAAGCCTGACCGCCTCTCCTTGTTTACCCGCACGCTGTTTACACGTGTCGCATCTCGCTTTTCGGCCGCACTCATATATCACGTCTGCTTGCAGCTCGTTGAGCAGCAATTATACACGCTATACTAAAAAGTAATTGCGCACTTGTGAAGATGGGTAACTTAGTACGTCAGTAGTCTTGTGTGGCCACCATATGCTATAGGCCGGTGTAAAACCTGTTGATAAGACAGCATGAGGTACAGAGCTATCGGATTTCAATAAGAGGGTGATTATGGGCTGCCATCTCAGCGGGCTTTCTATCCGAGTGGTTGCCGTGAAGGTTAACATGCCAAAATCAACGGTCGCGTTCGTCCTGCGTAAGTGGAAGATTAATGGGCATTGAATCAATGCCACAAGTTATGGGCAACCTCAAATTTTAAACTCTTGACATTGCAGAATCCTGAAAAGTGAAATTGCCAAAATGGGGCACCAACCATGGCTACCATCCGAGTATCAGGAGTATCGGTTTGGGGCCATCCACAAATTACGTCACACGAATTTCATGATTTTTGGACCCCTCCCTCCCCCCTTGTCACAGGTTGTCACATTTGTGGGAACCCCCCCCCCTCCCCTGGTGTGACGTCACATATTTTGCAATTTTAAATTTATAAATTAAAACAGCACTTCCAAAATTATTTATGTATATCTAATTAAAAGATCATATCAACAACAAATCAAACATCTAAGAAAATATAAAAAAAACATAAAAAATCGAATTAATGATACAAAATTGAGTCGTCATGTGTCCATGGATTTAGAACCCATTCCTTGATACTGTTTATTATTGGCATAATAGTCAGTTCATTCTTGATTTCGATAGTGTCGGGAACATTAGACGTGTCAACCATCATCTTCCGCCACGAGCCAAAAAGTGGTACAAATTATGCACGTTATGTCACAAAGTTTATGACACGTCCCCCCTTGTCACACGATGTCACACTTTGTTGGCCCCCTCTCCCCCCCCCTCAAGGTTTGACGTAATTTCTGGATGGCCCCTTTCCATTGGAACGTTGGGTAAAAAGGATCAAGGCCTACGTATTTCACAATAGCAGCTGGACATATGCCTGACATCACAACAAGCAATGAAGCTCGGCAGCGTAGGTGGTGATTGGACTGTCGCAACTATACACTGGATTAGTGGAAATTGGTTCTGTGTAGGGGTCAGTCGAGGTTTGTATTATTCCGGTCCGATAGATGTCGATGTGTGTGACAAGTACCGAAGGATCGACTTGTCGGAGTGTATAGTGCCAACTAGTAATAGTAAATTCAGTGGTGGTGGACTTTAGAGTGGAGCTGTTTCACCGTTAATGTTCGTCCGTTGCAGCTTGAACTAAGAGCCCAACATTGTGCATATTGAAATGCTCCCACCACTGTGGCATTTTTACGGAACGGACCCATGTTACTTCCAGGATGATAATGCCAGTTGCAACGTTTCAAGGGCTGTAATGCAATGTTACGCCAACAACACTGTTTGCCGATTGGACTGGCCCGCCCAGAGCCCCGACCTTAACATTATACAAGTAGAACATCTATGGGATGAATTGGATGGCCGGGTGAGAGCTCCATCAGGAGCAGAAAAAACCGATTGCTCAATTCACGGAACAGTTGCTAAGGACAGTCGACAAATCTCAGTAGATGTTCTGTAAACCCTCATAGAGAACACGTATGCCAGACACGTTGGCTGCTGTTATAACCGCAAGAGGTGACGTTATGACATTCTAACGAGATGACAACCACTGAGCAACCGTCACGGACAGGTGCCCAATTGCCGGTCCTGGCAGTGTAGTGGCTAGCGCGCTGGCCTCGCATTGCAAGGGCCGCCGGTTCGCGTCCGGCCTCGGGCATGGGTGGTTTTAATAAGTGTTGTGTTCGTCTTGTGTTGTCCTCACTGTACTGTCCACAATATCATAGTGAATTTCTGATTCAGCAGTTGCAACGTAAACAAATCGGAGCTGGCTAAATGGTCGAAAAGACCGAAGGCCATATTTAAAAAAAAAAAAAAGAAGGTGCCCAATTACTTTTTGGCAGATAATCTACATTCTTCTATCGGGACGAAATTGCACACGTGCATTCCCTATTATCAATTATCCGGGTTTACGTGTGACTTGGAAGTTTTGGAAACTGATCAGTACTCTGTTCAGAAATTTGTCAGACACGTAGCAGATACATAGAATAATGGATTGCAGCCTTGCTGAACTTGACAAAATATATCCTAAACCAGAAATTACCCAGTTGGGTGACACGTGTATTATAT
The DNA here is from genome assembly GCA_031002005.1 of Vandiemenella viatica. Lineage (NCBI taxonomy): Eukaryota > Metazoa > Arthropoda > Insecta > Orthoptera > Morabidae > Vandiemenella > Vandiemenella viatica. The sequence continues at coordinate 386,406,161 of JARYHS010013630.1, forward strand.
TTGTCTCGCGTTAATCAGTTGATCAGACGTAAGTCAGGCAACTACGAAGCACAGTTTTTAGTCTTCGATGCCTAACGTGATGAAAATAGAAAAGAGAGAATAAAATACTTTTTCTTCTTCTTAAGGCTTTAGTCCTCGTTAACATCGAGGCCATTAGAGGCGGGAGAGCAAATATATATTTTATTAAACACAAAACAGATCCAAATAAAAAAATCTAAAAGAATGGTACCTCCCATCATGTTATATCTATATATCACCACGCGTGCTCCATCGAGAGTGGTATCGTTGATAAGGTATTAAAAAATGTCATCAACGTTGTTTCAGAACATTTTGATTCAGTTGTGTATTTGGCTGAATATGAGTTCCAGACTCATTAACAGTGTATCCACCCCCCCCCCCCCAATTTTAAATCCAAATAGCTCTAAAATTTGAATAACTTTAGGATGGTGGTATTTAATAGCTTTAAATGAAAATTGTTTCCAATCAATTTTGTTGACAAGCATTTTCCTTTTATTTTTAAAAAAAATTGGTACAATAATCCAAATTACGTATAAGAGAACAAAAATTATACACTGAAGAGCCAAAGAAACTGGTATAAGCATGCGTATGCAAACACAAAGATATGTAAACACTCAGAGTACAGCGCTACGGTCGGAAACGCCTATATAAGACAACAGGTGTCTGGCTACAATGGCAGGTTATCACGATTTAATTCAGTTTGAACGTGGTGTTATAGTTGGCGCACGAGAGATGGGACACAGCATCTCCAAGGTAGCGATGAGGTGGGGATTTTCCCGTACGAAAATTTCACGAGTGGACCGTGAATATCGGTAATCCGGTAAAACATCAAATCTCCGACATCGCTGCGGCCGGCAAAAGATCATGCAAGAATTGGACCAACGACGACTGAAGAGAATCGTTCAACGTGACAGAAGTGCAACCCTTCAGCAAATTGCTGTGGATTTGAATGCTGGGTCATCTCACAAGTGTCAGCATGCGAACCATTCAACGTAACATCATCCATATGGCCTTTCGGAGCCGAAGGCCCACTCGTGTGTCCTTGCTGAGTGCACGACATAAAGCTTTACGCCTCGCCTGGGCCCGTCGACACAGACATTGGACTGTTAATGATTGGAAACATGTTGCCCGGTCTGACGAGTCTCGTTTCTAATTGTATCGAGTGAATGGACGTGTACGGTTTTGGGGACAACCTCATGAATTCCTAGACCCTGCATGTCAGCAGGTGACTGTTCAAGTTGGTGGAGGCTCTGTAATGGTATGGAGCGTGTGCAGTTGGAGTGACATGGGACCCCTGATACGTCTAGATACGACTCTGACACGTACGTACGCATCCTGGCTGATCACCTGCATCCATTCATGTCCATTCCGACGGACTTGGGCAATTCCAGTAGGACAATGCGACACCCCACACGTCCAGAATTGCTACAGATACTCCAGGAACACTCTTCTGAGTTTGAACACCTCCGCTGGCCACCAACCTCCCCAGACATGAACATTATTGAGTCTATCTGGGACGTCTTGCAACGTGCCGTTCAGAAGAGATATCCACCCCCTCGTACTCTTACGGATTTATGGACAGCATTGCAGGATGCATGGTGTCAATTCCCTCCAGCACTACTTCAGACATTAGTCGAGTCCATGCCACGTCACGTTGCGGCATTCCTGCGTGCTCGCGGGAGCCCTACACGAAATTAGGCAGGTGTACCAGTTTCTTTGGCTCTTCAGTGCATTAGATCTGGGATATAAATTAGCAGAAGAGATAACAATTATCCCAGGAGTGCGTCAAGGTTATGGTCTCTCATCAACACTCTTTAGTATATTTGTATATGAGAGACAGGAAATGGAAGTTGAATAAGTAATAGCATATTCATAAATACTATGATTTGCAGATGATCAATTTCTATGGGAAAATGAAGATGGACTCCAAAAATAATACATATGTTACGAGGTATCAGAAAAGATTGCGATGGTAAGGGAAGCATCCTATCAAAATCAAAATAGTGATTGGCAGTGAACCTATAGAACAAGTCTCCAGCGTTACCTACTTCGGTTGAGAATTATCCTTTAACGAAGATAGCGAAGTGAAGAAGAAACCTCATAGAATCTAAATTCACTACACTACAGAAACACTAATTAAACGATTATTGAATTTTATAACTAAAGAGAACCAACACTGGTGTAAATTTATAGTATGTGTACGCGATACACACTTGGTACTTTATACAATTTTTTTTATTGACGATGAGGTCAGTAAAGCTAGGCCTTGATGTTCATGAATGATAAACCCTGCCTTTTATCCTGGAGAGATTTCGGAAAACAATGGCACATCGAAATGCGGATGGCGATACTAGGAATCAAATTCTAAATATCCTTAGTTTTACTTCAAGGGATGTATATAAGTTACGCAGATTAAATCTTTCTTATTTTAACCATGATGTAAATAAAGAAGTTAGAAAAAAGTGTATACCACTAAGTACAACTGTACAAGTACGGTACAAGTGAGTAGTACCTTCATCTCATTCACAGGTCACGTCAGAGGACAGGTCACATCAATGCGTGAGGCTCTATTTAGTTGATAGTCAATCAGACAGTACTAAAAGTTATGTCAGTTCTATTCCCTTCTAAAGGCGGTGGAAGCGTGTCAGGTACGGAGCCAGACAAGAATACATTCTTCGAGACGCAGTACGGTGTCGTCTTCCACGAAGCATTTGCGAAGCAAATGGAAAAAAAATAGCAAGGTCGCACTGATATCGAATAGTGTTTTTAAGTGTCAGTCGAACCTTACAGCTTTATCTTGTTTTACTGGATATCTTGTTACTTTATTCAAGTATGATGATATGTAATCTGCAGAACTGGAGATGCTTACAAATTTCAAAAAATAAATGTTGTACCTTGCAGATGTTTTGACTGTTCTTTGCTATTTTATTATTTGTGTCTCGTTTTGTGACATGTTAGTAGATACTGTTTTTGCTACTTCAATTGTACAACCCTTAACTTAGACTTATGCTCTGGGAGCTATATGTAAAAAGTCAATAAATGTATGATAAATACAAACGAACCTTCTTAGGTTGACAGTAATGGCAGCTCTATTAATAACTGGTTGGTTTTCGTGCTGTGATCGCCTCGCTGGCCGAGGTGGCTGAGACACAATGGCGGCTTCCAGCGCTAGACACGGGGCTTTAGCTCCAATGGCGGAAGAAATTTGAATCTTTCTGGTAAAATGACAGTATTGTGCACCAGCGTCCTCCCAAACCACTCCGCTATGCGTATGGAGTCAGGGCATACCATGTTGCTGTTTACTCTTACGTTATTAAAGCTGGCGGCCTTCAGAAGAATAGTACTGAATTACATCGTAGCGTTTTTCATCCTCCTCATTCTTTAATCTTTAATCTACAACACAACTAACACAAACCATCACGGCCAGTTACAAATACAGTACCACGAGCTATTCCATACTGGGGAAAACTCCGGAATACCTCAACAGTAAATCACCCCAGGAAGTTGCCACGAAAGTTCCTCTTGCAGACCCCAGCAGTGTAGGAGCTAGCCCGCTGGCCTCCCATTGAAAGGGTCTTCGGTTCGAATACGGCCTAAGGCGTGGGTGATTTTAATTAAGTGTTATGTTCAATTTAAGCTGTTGTCACTAGGGTGTCCAAAATTACATGAGTAAAAAATGAATTGCAGCTGGCTACGTAGCCACAGAGACATAAGACCATTTTTTAAAGAAAACAATGCTATTATAAAGTCCGGTGAGAAAAATAGAATTCGGGTAGTGACTATGTGAAAATTATAGAGTTGAATGTTTTTACATGATTAAAATGACTGGTGGTAGAGCAACAAATACCCTGGAGGATAGATCCCAAAGGTGAACATTTCTTGCACCGCACGAGATTCGAACCAACTAATCCCGTATCAGCACCGGGAACTGAACTAACAAAGCGAGGCTTGTGTACAGAACTTAATTTAATAACATGATAGCTGAAATAATTAGAGCGTTTGCATGTCTCGTTTTTAATTCCGTGAAACTATCGGATGTTAAAGATGTTTATATAAATCTCTTCTGAACAGGGTGAGTATTAGTGGTTCTTAACCCTTACTGCATACGGATATTGTTAAAGTCTGTGCCAATCTTCCCCATTTTGCCTAAATGATTACAGAAAACCGCCCAAGAACCGTAATCAGGAGGACCGGTATGTCAGTTGAGTTTGATTCCATTTTGAGCTCACGACCACAGTGGCTAGTAATTGTTGTAACATATGTAGCCGTGGCCAAGATCTTACTAGGCTGGTTGTATACCACTCCTGGCTATAGATGGTGGCGTCAAAGCCTCCTGGAGTAAACAGGCTGACCTTATCTTCTATAAATCTTCGTAAACTACAGTCAAAGTTAAGTCGCACTCATTACAGTCCCCTGCACTTATAAACATTAAACACAGAGAGGAAAGCAATCAACTATCTCCTGTATGTCTAATGCGTGGATTCAATGCAACTTCTTGCCAGCTGAATACTCTGTAGTAACATAAACATATCCTCGCAATAATATTCCACACTTTGCTTATGTCTTAAAGATTAGATAATTTATTTTTTCGACCAGAGCTTTTTCCGGTTTTAAAAATAATTCTTTGTGTTAGCATTCCGACATCCTAATTGCGATGCATCTCCCTCTCGCAAGATGGTGCGAATCTGGCTTGTGACTATCGGCACCACTTCTGTTTATTCTTCACTTTGAAACGTTTGTAGCAGCAACTCTGTTGTAAGTTGTTCCTTTGATGTGAAGCAGGGTTCTTCATTAGAGCGATAGCAGCATTCCCGCTTTGAGCTAGCCGTCAGATGCCGAGTCTCGGAGCTGTCGCTAGGATATGTGCTTCGCAATGCTGCCAGTCAAACTGCAAGTATTTTATCTGCGTCATTCAAATGCTTTTGAACACTGTGTCACGCGGCAATAGACACTTAACTCTCTGCTCAATTAACTTGATAGCTGATTATTTCTTATTGCTATCATCCATACTTTCCTTCTCAGCTGTTTCATACACAGCATCGTAGCATAGTTACAATAATTTCACGTTGCAAAATTTTATATCGAGTATCAAAGATACCTCACGCTCTATTTTTTAGACCTCATAAACAGGATGTTATTATTTTTGACATGATATTTGTGCAACTATCTATCTATCTATCTGCTTGTCTGTAGGTCGACACTTTTTCTTGATGCGATATATCCAATAATAATGAGCCGAATTACACTTAACCTTACACCACGTTTCAGGTTTAAGAGCCCTCCTGCTCTTTAAATCAGCAGATATATTGACAAATATCCCGCTAAACTATACTGTGAAAAACAGAGGTCACTTACAGAACTTTTCTTATATACGACCCGACAAACTGAAGATTTTTTCAATTTTTTCTTTAGTTAGGGATTTATTACACTTCACCGTGTCCATTACAGCAGTAAGGGAATTATGGAGAAGGAATGGAATGGAAACAAGCTACGGTTGCTTCTGCAATACTCGTAGATAAAGATAAGCTATAGTGAACTCCTTAACTTGAAACTAGTAACAATCCTCCCCACCCTGGCTGCGTTCATAGGGTCCCAGATCGAGTCCACTTACCCGCATCCTGCACGTTAAGTGTTGTTTCGTACTCTCCATAAAATTCAGTAATTGGCAAAGAAATACGTAACATTGTTATAATTTATCTCTTTTGTGTTCGCTGCATTGCCTGAGAAATTATAACGCTGTCTCCACTAATTCAAAATTTTATTAATAACTCTTGTGACAGAATGAGAGTTCAAGTATGGCACACAGGGGCAGTTTTCTGGTTCTCTAATGATTAAAACACATATCTTGCCTATGGTAGGTCAGAAGGCGATCGCTTGCAGCAAAAATTAGCCACTGACACATTTTCAGGCTAGGCAGTGGATTCTGCTCATGACTCTGCAACGCTATGCGACTTTTCCACACACACTGCTTATGATATTGTTCAGGTGCGAAAAAAAATATTATATATATTTTACAATGCAATGCACTTCGAATTTAGAGTATTTTAAATCAAAATATACTACTATACAGCAAAGTTACCTCGATATGAAACCTTTGCTTACTTTGTTGTAAAGCGTATTATATGTAGGTGATTTTAGTATTTTTCGCTTAAACATAGAATATTTTTATTATTGGAGGAATATTTTAAGATCGTAGGTAATACCGCTTTTCAGATACTCCTAAATTAAAAACGTAGACGGCCACTCAAGTCTTTTTTTAGTGAAAAAATGAAAAATTAAAAAAAAGATACATAGTCCTCTACTAGGGGCGGGAGAAAATATTTTCGACCCCCTACAGTAAATAAGGTTGGGAAACTATTTTCAACCTCTAGAACAAAATTTTATTTATGGTATTCGGTTTTGAGTCAACGTCAACTAAACACTTATCACAGACAAATTTGTAGTCTGAAACTTATTTCGTTTACGACTTAGTGACAGACAGGCAAGCAAACATACTGACGGGCAGACAGTAGTAGGGCTCCTTTCTCGTGCGGAACGTGACTCTAATAAAGAAATAATAAATAAATAATAAAAAACCTGTAGAAGTGTAATACGCCACAATTTCAAGTTACTTTGAACAGTTTATTCTTTCATAAGCGAGCAACATAAATGGAAAAAGAAACTTTCAACAAAATGAATGTCGTATAGTACGGATACTCCTTTCCCCAGTAAATACCATGGTAAATTAAATTAAAATTAAGAATTATTACTCCATCATCACCTTCGGAAAAATTGTATCCAAGCAGGACATATAGGTGTCTGACATAACTCCATATGCAATTATCCTCAACAGTTCTCTTCGGCAGTTATTAATTATGCTACAGTATTTCCGTCTAAGTATCAATAAGATAAGAATGAATGTCTTACTTTTTGTAGCTAGAAGCGGAACTGGATTGTGGTGAGTAAGAAGTTAAAATAAACAAGTACTATGATAGCACTACTCCAGATCATGGTCGTAAGGCTTTAAATAATACTTATTTTAGTTCTTAATTTCATCAGTAGGAAAAGATGAACTGTTTACTTCGTCACATACACAAAAATTAAGACTGATTGAAGTTAAAAGGTTTTTAAAATTTATTAATACCGTGAATGACTATCCCTCGTGTGCTAACACATGTGTCAAATGAAGAAGTTGTAGTGACTCGCAGTTACTTACACTAATTCGAAGTTATTTCACCGCACGCGTCGAAAGTCAACGAAGCAGAGCAGTTGCGCCTAAGCTACACGCTACCACCGTTCCACATCTGTAGACAATTGATGCGTAAGCCATAGGTGCCAGGCCGTCTGGTCGAGTGGCAGCTTGCTGCACTCTAAGCTATTACGCTGAGCGGGCGGAAGTTTCTGTTTCTATCTCGCGAAGGAGTACTTTTAATTTGGAATTTAGAAGTAAAATAAATTTTGTTTGAAGCCTTATAACTAATATTCTGCTTCTGTGTTAATAGCTACAAAGTGACGAACAGTAGCCGTAATTGAAGTGACGCAAATTATCTCACGTGGAAAATCAAAATTTTTCACCATAAGCACTTAACTGAACTGTTTGTTTGGCTGACAGCCAACTTAGTTTTCGGAAAAATTGTTAAGTTTCTATTGACTCAAAATAGTAAACAACAAGCTGCTGATGTTGTATTTTTCTGAAATAAATTCAGTTGACATTAAAGTAAATTAATGAAAACGACTAAAAATTAATTTGTTTCCCCTCATAATCAGACTAGATGCATTTAAACGAATAGGAACTAAGTGTATTATATGTATGTATGTGATTTTAGACAATTTCAGATAATGTTACGGTCGGTTCTTTCATTATTTGTTCTAGCCTTCAAAGCCTAAAACCACATGAGTAACAACTGCCGAAATATTAACCTTATACCTCATTTAGCCTGTAGAAATTTCTTAAGTATTTCTCTCAGATGTGTTGCCCTGAGAAAGATTACAATGATATTCTAAATTTCAGTTTATTTTGTTGTTTTACTAGATTAACTCTAAAATTTTCTACTTGCATGTAACGAACTTTTTTTAATACACAAATCTTATGCTAGATGGATGTACCGTAGGTGTCGGACCATGTCTTTTATAATGATTACACAACAGTAGAACACTCTCAACGAAATTTCTGTGTGTGTGAGATTCAAAAATGGAATCTGAACCCAGCTTTGATCTAGAAACTAATATGATGCTGGCTCACACAGCCAGCGGAGTATTTGGAGAAGAGCGTGTTCAATTGATATTGTTTGGCTTCTGCATCTGAGCGTCGCACCTGCTGTTTCTTGGCACGCGCTAATAGCTGACTGCAACACGCTCCGTTTGACCAGCACAAGGAATCGTCGAGAATACATCCTCGACACATTACCTACTAATCACGTGCCAGGGTCCCGTAAAAGAGGCCAGGAACTCCCCAACCGATGTAGGTGGATTTTGATCTACCAAATGAAGCAGGCTCGATTCTGATTAACGTGACTTCCATATGACCCTTGTTCGATCACTGCGTAGCAGACATAATGTCGGATGCGGTGTTGATACAACGAAGTTCGGTCTGTAAAACCCTTTCTTGAACAGTCCAACACTGAATTCTGACGGAAACCAACACTAATCAGATAAATAGGGGATGATACAGGTACAGATTTGTCGTATTGTAACTACTTATCATATAATATATACGGGAACATTTATGGAAGAAATGTCGGGCAGTTATAGTTAAGATTGGAACGAAACATAAGAGCCAGAAGTTTCAGTCGATTGTAATTTCTTGATGTTTTACTAACCTCCCCTTATTTCATCTTAAAACTGAATTATTTTGTTTATTCGACAGTTTTATCAGGTGATTTCACATTGCTTTTCTCCGACATAAGGAATATTCTATACTTTCACATGACTGGCAGGCTTCGTTAGCGTAGGGAATAATGTACAGACTCCACGTCCGGCCGAGGGCATGGGTGTTTAAGTGCTGTGTGTGTTAATGTTGTGTCCGTCTTGTGGTGTCGATACCTAGTAGCAACAATTCACTAGAGAAAATGAAACACTGGATGAGTCATTATGATCACTTTGAGCTTGCGTCAGCAGCCGAATGCCAATTAAAAAAAAAAAAAAAAAAAAAAAAAAATCGTATGACTGTGCGCTTAAGGCGTCACCACACTGTATCGGGGACGAGGTGCAAGGGGACCCGGTATGACTCATGGCCCCGTTCCCAATTTCAGCCTGATAAACCACATATTTCATAAACAAAAATACTCTTATCACATTGGACATAAATTACACGAATTGTAGACAGACGGCAATACTTAAGTTCCCCCTACAGAATAGTTTCGTCTTACAAGCGAGAAGTCACCAATTTGTTACTGGAGCATATGTGATGATTACACCTCACTTCCTTAGAGATTCATGATGATCAGGACTCATGACTCTAAGAGGCCTCAACACTTCCCGATTGAACATGGCTGATAATAATGAAATGGATGTCATAACGCACGAAAAGTCTGGTAACATCTTTAAGACGTTCGTTCCTGTCTTTATCGCTAGTGTCCATCCATTTCGTAGCCAATAATGATTCTAGACATATTACCAATGACGACCCCGTCAACAAGTCGTAATGCCACAGGGGATGACTAACCTACTCAAGTGCTACATACCATAGGAGTTGAAGTAGAATTTTGTGCTGAGTAGTTCTGTTGCTTGTAGCAACAAGAATCAAATATTTTGAGGTGTATACAACGACACAAGAAAATTTGGTTTCTTTTACTTTTGTAAGATTACTTGATTAATTAATTTAGCAATCTAATTTAATTGCAACGGGGCGCACGCTCCGGTGGCAATTTTCATACACAGCCATTTTCCCTTTTCTTATTAATTTTTCCTTAAATTTTTCGAATTGCTTTTTGTGTCCTTTACAATTTTTACTTTTAAAATCTTTCGCTTTTTTTGGTAAATTATTTACCACTTCTATGGTAATTTATTCCACCCTTTGATTCCCTTAGATACGAAAGAAAATTTTCCCATTCTCTAATGCCTGAAATCAAGTAACAAACACCTTGTTCCCATGGTCATTGTCATTCCTTCCTTCTCATGTAATACTCCTCATTCTTCTACCAATATCCTTCCAAGTATTACTGTTTATATACGCCTTGTACGATTTCATTTCCAGCATTCTCTACACTCTTCTTCTGTCCTCCAATCCTGCTCCTCTACCATGGCAGTTACTGACTATGTCGTGCGGTGAATCTAATTGCCCTTATTTGCAACCCCTCTGACATATCCAAAATGTGGTTTCCGTACTACGCCACTATATTCAAGCAATGGTCTAACCACGGTTTGGTAACCAAATTCGCTAATTTCTCTGGTAAAATATACAATGATATGATGAAGCTTTAGTAACCTAATTAATTTATTTCCCTGGTACATCCTCTCATTGCCCTCTCCAGCAAAAAATTTTGAAACTACTTTCTACCAATTGTCCAATTAAGTTTATTATCAAATCTTATGCAAAGAAATTCCCACTTAAAATTTTCTACAAGCAATTCCTTCCCCACCTTATAATCATAAACGAATTTCTCTTTTATACGTGTACCTAATATGTTGATTGCATTAACATGAGACAGCTGTTGTACTCAACAGAAAATGTGCTTGTTATAATTTTCCATTTATTTTGACTGGTACATGTTCCATCAATCTTGGAGATAATCATCACTACCAATAAAACACTAAGCGTGGCCACCGTGTCTGTAATGTTTAAGTCACGATGCCGGCCTTCGTTGCCAAACTAATAATTGCCAGAGAAATTTTTGCAAAAACGAGGTTAAGGAACTGTGAAGAAATCAATTATTAGAACGCTGGAAGAATAGCATGGATTTCGTTCAAATCAACAAATTAATAATTAGATGCTTTTTGTTTATTTGTTTTCGTTCGATGTAGATGTTTTAGGGTTTTACTCTGATAACTGTTGTAGCAAGCAAAAAAAATAAAAAAATAAATAAAAAAAGGCATATTGTTTATATCGCGATGGAAGCTTTCATTTTCGAGCAGAAATATTAGCGTTCATAATGAGTTATTCAAGTATTTAAATTATTTAAGATGCTCTCATGAGCGCCGTGATGAAATCTTTGCTTCATTTGAATGAAAGTAGTTCCACATTGGTTGTAGTCTATGTGACCTGGAGCACGATTAATAAAACTAATATTATAAGGCATAACGTAAGTATGAGCGAGTGATTGAAACTTATTTTGTAGCGACAATATTAGCTCAGTTTGTGTTAAGGTTAAAATGCTATGTAGACAAGGATCACACCGGATTTTTTATTGTTATTATTATTATTACAGCATAAGTTACGAGAAATTGCGTTTAACATTATTTTCTAACAATAGCATTTTGATACAGAATTGCTTAGAAATTACTTCGTAGAAAATTCCGTTCAACCAGTCATTTTATCGGTATTGAAGCTAGTTAAGAATAAAAGGCTGCAGGGAATCGCAAAATATAGGCAAAGCATAAGGAAATGTACTGTAGAACTTGTGTGACGTTCGATGGAGTGTCCAACGGTAGCTAAAGAGACTTTATTTTTCACAACCACAATTATTAGAGTAGCGACAACATATGCAGAGACAGGGAGCAGAGTTTCGTCTCGACTAATAGATACACTTCTATGCTATAAAGGCCATATTCTTTCCTGTTCCTTACCTCCAGTCTTTTCTCGCTTCTAACCAACTTGACGTCGATGAATCGTAAAGCCAAAAAAGTTTCAAGAACTGTCTAGGGTTTTGGAACACTAGAACGTTTGGTAGGCGAGAGACGCGCTTCTTTCTTCATCAATACAGGAACGAACAATAAGCATGTGTTAAGAGATTCGATTTCTTTTACAGACATGAAACTAGCCACCAACAGAGAGGACTGGATCAGCCTACTGGCAAACTTAGAACAATTTTGGAAGCGACTAATTCACCGCTTGTAGAGTAGGCTGAACTACATCATGTGAGGTAGTGTCGGTGGACTTTGGACAGGTGTACAACCGTGGAAACTGCTTGTAGCAAAGTAGTGCCGTGCTGTCTGGCAGGTGTCGTTCCTTGGCAAGAGGTCTCCGGGAGACACTCGGGCTCGCCAAACAGGCTAAATTAAGACGAGCGCCAAGGAATGCGCGCCTTGTGACTGCGGTACTGGTCACAGGGTTGATTTTGGCGAACAACTCATCGCATATCAATGTTAGGACCACCTGCGAACAAAACGTCTTCGGTAGTTTGGCAACGCGAAGCTTTAAAGCGATACAATTGAAATACTAAACACTCAACACTGTTATGCTATTAAGACTTCACATACATTACCTCCACGCCGGATGAAAATATCGAGATTTTGAATTTTGAAATCTAAATAGTAGCTCAATAACTTATATCTCTGTCTCTCCGTATTTTACGTTTTCAAGTCTAAACTGCTAAACCAATCTTGATGAAATTTGTCAAGAAAATACTATGTTTCATTAAGAAAGAAAGACACAGAATATTTTTTCTCGGGATTATTAACATATTTTGTCATAAACCTCTGAAAACTAATGGAACGGCGGCAGACAGTCGGATAGCGCTATGAGTAAGTCTCTGCAATGGTATATCGGTCGCTCAGGCTTTGTTACTCTCACAGGCAGTTTTAGTTTTTTAGTTTTCCTTATGAGACAAGTTCAATGGTAGAATGGTATGGTAATGCGTTTGCTGTCATACTATCCCAACCGCGTTCTTTTGGGAAACCTTTTACTTTAAACTTACAGCTTTGTAAATCCAATTCTGGTAATAAAATTCTAATCCCACCCGTAAGAAGTCACGGATAACATCTAATTATATAATATATATATAGAAAAATAAACGTCCAAAGTGTCAAAGAGCCATATTTAGATATCTGCTATTAGTTGATGTCTTTCACTGCTGCTGCAGCAACACAACACATCAGAGAAAAGTTCAATATAAGTCTATAGCGCTAACAGTACCGTTTTGCTGTGTGTTGAGGTAAGGGGAACAATTCTGATAGTTAGACTACCGTGGGTCAAATTAAAATCCAAACGAGGATTTTTCCCTGAACCTGAATGTCTGGATTGGTACTCTGAGTCCGCTTAGCTAACTGATAGATGATCAACGGTATGTCGTCCGGTGCGGGAAGTGGCAATATAACCGTGTACACGCGTCTATTTCTTTTACAGCCGTCATTTAGAAGGAAAGTCCGCATTTTAATTGATTTTATTCGACTTTCTTCTGACGTGAAACTTTTTAATTTTTACGAGAATGTTATGATGAAGGTTTTGGAGCACAGGAGAAAAAATATAATGCTTTATTCGTGTTGAGAGTACGTCAAGATATGAAGAAATTTATGTGATTATTGCAGGCCATTTCTTCCACAGTTGCTTGTTAAACTAATTATTATTTAGAAAATACGCCAATACAACTGTTGCAGGATATTCTTTACAACAGTTGTATTGGCGTATTTACTAAATAATAATTAGATGAAGAAATTTAATACGCTAAACAGTACTCAATGATCTTCAGATGCTACTGAATTTTCAATAGGAAAAAATGTTAAATTTGCAGAAAATAAAATATTTTTAACTGCTCAGCAATTCTACTACACAAAAGATTACTAGTGATAATGTTTAACGTGTATTATGGATCATAACTATTCATTAGTTGTCGATAAACACAATAAGTTTCATGATTGTTATGTTGGTACTTATATGTCAATAGGTATTCATAAATCTAATTATTCTATTTAAATATTTTTCCTTGCTGTCGATATCAATATCTCACTATAATCCATGGAAATAGACTGCAGTTAAATATACTCTTTTTTCGTTTGGTCCTGTTGTCTTGAATCAAAGATGATGATAGTATTTATAGAGTTATGTACTACCATGCTCATATTAATCCGAACGACCTGAATTGCACATCGCTACATTTCATCCTGGGACTTATTCAACCAATTATACACAACTACCAAGACAGTACTATACCCGGTAGGTGGTACATTCATGTTAATATCCAAAATTGAGACTCACCCACCTCACAAAAAAAAACGTGACATATTTTAACATATTCGTTATAGAAACGAAAATATGGATTGTATTTCGTTAATAAAAGAGTTGTGCAGACATTGAAAGCACTTCATTTTAGTTTTTTAAAACATTCAAGAGAAATTACGTGTCCATACAGAACATTAAAAGTTAACATTTTCAAACAAAAAGTTAATTTTGAAGAAACGCTAGCGTCAAAAGAAAGGAAGACGTTATACCGATCATCTTTCACTTTAAATAACTGACTATTAATGATAAAATCAATATTTGCCATGTAAAGATAGTTTTAGGTGAGTGCGTTGACAAATATTTGCAGATTTTTGAAGTTAGTTAATTTTGCGGTGTGCTATGAAGACATGTTGTTCCCTTACTACCACATTTAAAATTATTTTAGAAACATACGGAAAAAGTTATAACTAAATGACTGTTGTCGGTGACATGAGATGTCGTCAACGCATTCTGAGTTGACAGTATTTTAGCATAAAAAAAACTAATTTTCACCTACCATTTATAACGAAAGCTGCTTAAGGCGAAATGAACACTCTTTTCAAAACAAAAACAAAACATGATGAGTGGTCAGTAGTTGAAGGCACAATTTCACAAATTGTTGTCACCTTTGTGGTTTTAGTGGTGTTTCATAAACTGGCAAAGAACAAAAATCTAATACGCCTTTTTAGCTATATCAATATTCTGTGGGTGGTGCTGTTAAAACTCAAACGACAGGTGAAACGTTGGTTTGATGTTCTTACCGAAAACGTTATTGGTAAGTATCCAAGGACGTGGATTTAAAACATTTGGTAATTAACGAACTGCTGCGATTGCTAGCGGACACGTTCGAAATCATTATTTCGCGATTTATACGCTTTTTGCTACTTGAAGTTATTATAGTAGGCCAACTTTTCACTCCATTTTGATGTTAATACTATGGTGAACTATTCCGACAGTAGTCCGTAAAGAACCTTCACTGATTTGAGGGGTGAAATTGTTACCAGTCAACTGGTAACCCAGAATACAACCAGAAGTTTCGCAAGTGCGAAAATTTTAGAAGCTGATACTAATCAATAATGAATTACAATGAACGATTGTTTCTATATTTTGTAACTGTTGTTTATGAGACATATAGTTTGGAGAAATACACAGGAAACTGGGAACAAGGAAACGTAATGCTGGTCAACATGTGTATAACAGTAGTTGACCCCTCTGCTGCGGTCTCGGTAGGACTCATCCGCTGCTACTGTAGGCATCGCGGGTGCCGACCCGGAAGAATGGTGGTTAGCGCTCGGGTAGTTCCTGGAGCAGACGGTTCGATTCCAGCCTCGGACATAAGTGATTTTCATGAACTGTTACGTTCTTCTTGTGTTTAATGTACTGTGGATCACTAAAATCACAACATACACCAACTGAGAAGCTAAATTAATGGAGAGGCTGCACGTATCGATAAACTTACACAAATGATTTTTTGGTTTATTTTTTACCAATTCAGTTAAATGAATGTTATATTTTTTGAAATGTCACGGAAATGTAAAGGAATCCGGCCACGGTATTCAAGTATGAACTAGTCCACTGTTAGCCTGAAATTATTTCGTTAATCCTCTGAAATCCAAAACATGGATTTTGTTGACCGTGACATACACAAAATTACTGACAAATATACTTGAAAGTGGACATCCAAAATGTCAGTGCCAACAGAACTGGTAAAAATTTCAATGGTTTTCATGTAAAGAAGTACAGCTTCCAGGCTTACTTTTAACTTAGATAGAAAGGCAAGCTAAAAGTTTCGATACGATAAAACTAGTTTTCGTAGCAGTTACTGATTCAAAATGCTATTCAGGCATCCTATCAGAAGAAATTGTTCTACTGTCATAGTTGTATACAACTAAGTAAGTGACGTTAGAGCAAAGTTATAGTCAGAACGGATAAACTTCTTGATCATAAAAATCTAACAATTTCCGTCAAATCGCTTAAAATCAGTTAATGGTGATCTGTTACTGTGATCTTAACTGTCTCCTGTAGCACGCTTATTACTGAAAGAAAATTATTGATTTATGTTCACCAATCTAATCTATGTATCAACTAATTTGCTGTCATCACAGCTATAGAAGGATGGAGTTCAATACTGTGAAGACGTAACAATGTTTTTAATTGGTTTATTGCTTTACTACTAGTCGATTTCAAGGTCATTAGGGCACGGAGAACGCTGGGGAAAGTAACGCCAATTATCGCAACCATGGTAAATCGGGAAACACGTAGCGGCATTCGCTTGGAGTAACTTCGGAAAATCAAGGATAACCGAAGTCAGGACAATCGGACCGGTGATCCAACATGCGAATTTCCGAATTCCAGTCTCGAGCGTTAACCACTCTCCCAACAAGTTCGGTAACACAACAACCCCAAAATACCTTCCCAAAGAAGAAACGGTTATACGTGGATCTCAAGTTTCATTAAGTCTGAGTAACGGTCTCCAGTAATTTATCGAATTATTGAAGCTGTTTGAACCAAAAATAGTGTCCAAAATACTAAAATACAACAGCGATGAATGAGGACGAATTTTACGTAAGGATCTGAAATAATTTAATATTTCGAATATTGAAAATTATGAGTCAGCTGAAAGGAGACCCTGCGATCAAGAGCTTCACTGCAAACTGTTCCAAATTTTTATAGTTTAGTGCTGTTATTCTCTGCAGTTGGTTTGTAGAACAGCTGTTATAGTTGAAGGAGGAAATTGTAACTTTACGCAGAGCATTTGACCACTCGGAACTTGCTTTCCATTTAAAGCAGAGGGTCTGGCTGCGAGTAATATTATAACGTCTATAAGCTGAGTAATGATAAAAAGCTACATTATCACCTGTTTAAAAAAGTTTTCTCACTGATAGGAAGCTATTATTTGACTTCCGTAATTGCTGCGGATGATTCTTTTCAAACATTTCTAGGAATCATTTTCAGTGATATTTCATTGTATGTGCACTAAGATTTCAGATATATCAAGATGATGTTTCGCATTGTGGTTGATAACTTCCCTAAGTTTAACAGAATTCATTTTACATAGGCCATATCAAAACTGATTACATCCTTCTGCTTCCGTAAAAGTTTTTCATCGCAACAAAACTAAGTTCTGTGAATAGAAACTTAGAACGCGTCGCTACGAACGTGAAAGTAGGTATTTAAATAATCTCCCGGTACGTGGCTTCTCACGAAACGTAGCCCACCTCTGCAAGATTTTAACTCAACTGTCTTGTATTTAGGCAACATAATCAAGCAATGTATTTACTGCAACTTGTCAGTTCCTTTCCTCCATTTTTCCATGTGTTTGTTTCATCTTCACAAGGAAAAAAAAAAAAAATCCATCTGATGCGTATATCCGTAACAATTTTTCTCAGCAGGTAGAAGAATAAAAAATCCTGTTCCAGTGCCATAAGCATATCTGTCCGGTTTCGCGTGAGACATTGCAAGGAACGGTAGTCATTCCACTAATATTTGTGACAGTCGGGCATTTAAACGTATGATTGTGGTCAGCTGCAGGGCTGAGAGATTTTAAGTCTCAAAACTACCTACGTTCTACTTCAGTAATCGCAGTGAAAGCTCACACTTTCGTTGAATCATAGGAGACACGAATATTGGTCAATTTTTAATTACTAGAAAATATAAATTAAAATTGGTCAGTTGCTAGTTTGGTTTATAGTGTATCAACTTCAATTCAGAATATATATACATTCATAAAGCAAACTAGTAAAAAATGTTTTTAAAAAGAGTTTGCTTCCAATTTTGAGAAATTTCTTTTCAAATGGTATATGAGTTATAAATCTTATATAAATTTTGAAAAGCTTGATGTGAATTTTAACAACATATTTACTCTCCGATTCGTGAAATTCAGTAAGAAAGGATTAATATAAATTTTTGTCGTAAAAATTGTCTGGAGTAGCCTTTAATTTGTTAAAATTACTCATTTAGTAATTTTGCGAAAAATATAAACCGGACGGAAATCGCTATTAGCTCTTCTATAAACATAAGGAGAAAGTCGTTCAGAATGAATTAACTGATCAGTAGTTTCGTAAATACAGCGAGAAATTAGATTTTTTCTGTATTTTTACAAAAGCTTAGTAGAAATCGGCAAATAAAAATGTAAACATTTTAAACGTCACTGGTTTCATTTCATCTGTAAGAAGATTATGGCCAAGAAAATTTTTCTTCGGTCTGCCAATAAGATCTTTATTATTTTTTCCCATCCCATGTTTTTCAAAAATTAAAACTAAATTAAGGTTATAAATAATTAAAGTCGTTCGCAATCACAAATATTAAAGAACGAATTATTCCCCGACGTTGGCCATAAATACAATTCTCTCGGGTGACAAGCTGAGTGAACAAGTGTTTACCTACAGACAATGTAAGTTAGGGCGTTGGCATGTGTGTGTGTTTCTTTAATTGATCTGATCGTTATGTATTATCTATATTGTGTTGAAAAACAAATGTTTGTAGTTATGCAGATGATGGAAACGTGATTACTCGTGGCCAAACAGTATGATTTAAAACGTGTGGTGCAATTAAAATGAAAAATAGGAAATAAAGTAGAAACAAGCTTCGGCAATAACCAGATTCAGTTAGCTCAATATTTCGACTGGACTTGTCTGCACCAAGCAG
>JARYHS010013630.1:386425878-386454053 GCA_031002005.1 Vandiemenella viatica
CGATGTGTTTGGCTGACATGTGAACTGAATTGTTTCTCTCTTGCATTGTCGGTTACTCCAAATAAGCTTCTATACATAAACGCATAAACGGTGGTATTTTTCTTCTTTGTTATTTACTGCGCTAACAACAGCAGGAGTTCTACTTCGTCTGAGAACTCCCTCCCCACCCCTCTCTCCTCCTGCTCTCTTCAGTCTCTGGACTGGTTTGATGCAATCCTCCATCTCATCTCTTTCTATTTTGCACTAACCTTTTCAACTCAAAACTCTACCTAACTACGTCCTCATTTATCTGCTTCACATATTCTAATCTCTATCTAGCTCTTCAGTTCTATCCTTCGACTGTTCTCTCCACTAACAAGTTAACCAATCCCACATGTTTAAAAATATGACTCACCATCCTGTTTCTTATTTCCACAATACTTCTCCACAAACTTCTTCCACACCCATCACTTCCAAAAGAGGTTCAATCCGTACATTTGTAATTTTAAAGCATGTGATGTTAGACTTATAGTGCGACAATTCTCACATTTCCCAGCTTGAGATTTCTTCTTAAGCGAGAAGATGATACTTTTATTAAAATCAGATAGCATCTCTCCTGTTGCGTAGCTGTTTGGATTCCTTATTCTAGGGATTTCAGAAGTTCTACATGAATCTCAATTCTATTTGCCTTATTTGATTTCGGTCAATTTCTGTCCCTGAAACAGGAAATACTAACTCGTCAATATCAACATTGCGTTCTATTTCCAGTACACTGTTCTCTATGTTTTCCTTTCGTCAGTTAGCTTTATCTTCTAAGCTTAAAATAGGTTTCCCATCAGCAGCTTAATGTTTATATATCTTTTCTTAATTTCCCGAAAATTCTATTTGGTCCTCCATCTTAAAGCCTAATGTTTCTTTATCAGCTTTGATTATTTCACTCTTCAGTGCATCTTTTCCATCAGTTGAATAAATTTGAGATTTACTTCTTAAACCCTCGTCCACCTTCTCTATATTTTTTTTTTTTTTTTTTTTTTTTTTTTTTTTGTCTTTTTACGTTGTTTCAATTTGTTAACTTCGTCTGTTCGGCCTGGATTGCCTTCTTATTCTCTTGAATTTCAGCCTACATTTCAAAACTGTTAAAATGTGGCCAGAACCTACGTCGACTCCGGGATGTTCTTTACAGTTTAGAAGTTGATTCCTGACTCTCTGTTTCACCATGATATAATCTAGTGACATCTACCAGTATCCCCTGGAAGTTTCCATTTGTTTTTTTTTTATATATATCTTCATCATCTTCTGTGACGTTAGCTTATAAACTTTGTATTCGTTCTGGTTCATATATTGTTTCAGTCTGGTGACTCTGTTTTACGTAGCTTCGTAATTTCTTGTGGAAAATAACTTTATTCTCTTTGAACACGGTCGCCTTTCTTCTTTAGTTTATTTTATGGAAAGCATCTAACTATGAAAAAATGCACAAACCATTAATCGTTCTTGTAATAACTTTTATTCAATCAGTTAATTATTTTCACATTTTTCAACCAACACTAAAAACCGTTACTTCTATATTAGACTTCTTCCTGATACTTCCCGATTCGTATGTCGAATTTGCAAACTAAAGATAACGACTCAACCTGTAGGCTCAATTATGTCGATTATGTCGCTCTTAGTAACCAACCTGATCTAAAAGCAACCACATCGCGAAAAACTAATCTTCAAAGAATATAGGTATATAAGTTTGCTTACATACCATGGAATAACCTATAAAACATGTGATCGTCACAACTTGCACTATCGTGGTTGGATCAGGCTCAGACATCAGAATAATACTATCATTGATCTGTTCTTAGTAACTCATCCGTTTCACTACTGTCTTATTCATTACAAATCCCACATCAATAACTCGAATGACAGCTTGAGAGATCATTACTTTGTGTTTCAGAGACCAGAAACCTTGTGCTTCTCTCCCCGCCATCTCACTAATCCCAAAGACATCTAATAAAAGTCGTTCCATCTCCATCTTTAAGTATTCTAATTTACCATCTCTATTCGGACTTCTAATATTCCACGCTCCGACTCGTAGAATGTTTCTATCCATCTTGATCACTTCTCTCTGAACAGTGCGCATCCGGAGATAAAACAACGGGACGATTTTACCTCCTGAATATTTTACCCGTGAAGAAGGTATCATTTCATTTGTAGTTTGAGATGATTACATTGTCTCTGGATACTCTTAGGGCATTTAATGCAATGGCTTCCCGTTGCCTTCTGTATCCCGACGCCGTTGATCATTTCTGATTCATCCATCTTTATGGGCCGCTTCCAACTCCAAGGGCAAGAGGGTGCCCTCGGCCACTTTCCGCTCTTCCTCCCTATCGCAAGCTGTGGGTGACTCCTTATATCGATAATAATTCAGTTACCAGAGCCTGCTCTGTGCAAATACGATGCTCCAAATGAAGGAGAGGTTGGCATTTGGTTGAAATGGGCTAATATACTGTATTCTCTCCCAAACCATCAATAACAATATAAAAGTAAACTACGTAAAAGCGCTACATTATATTGTCTGAAACAGCGTTTCCCAAACCTTTCAGCCGAGGCCCAGCAAAATGTCAAAAACGGCAACACTGACCACAGACTTATATTGACTTAATTTTCCACGTATGTGTATTTTATTAACATCTGGGACATAATGTATTATAACATAATAAATCTAAAAGCATGCTCTAAATTACTACTAGAACGCAGTTATGAAATTGGATATAAATTGATCTGAATAGACCCACATTCACAAACAAAATGAATAATAATGGGAGAGAGTAAATACGAAAAGTAAAAAGAAAGACTAATATCACGTTATTACTCAGTATTAAGGAGCTTGTGACTCCTTGCAGAGTTTCTGGATATCTGGATCAATATTAGTCAAATTTCGTCTAAGGTCACCACATAAAATAATTATTTGAAGGAACGATGAAAATCCTATCTCGCAAAGTTAGATTTTTGAAAAAAGTATCACAATTTTGATGCTTCTTGAGATTATTAAGGATATTGAGTAAAGGCGACATTCAGAATCTAGGCAAACCAAGAGTACAGAATTTCGTTTTAAGCTTAAACAGCCTTATGCAGTATGAATACGGTATTAATTTCCTGTGAACATCTTCTTACTAATTTATTTTTGTTATGATATCCATAATTCAATTAGAATTAAACTCTAATATTCTGCCTGCGAACTACTTGTCTCATTTTAGTGGACTAGGAATGGTCTGCGGACCACTTGTTGACAAACGCTGCCCTAGTTGAAAAGGAACAGACTGAACTGATTACTACTTAAAGGTATTGCGTCCGTTGGGACGTCCTCATATCGCAGACCGCCGCGATAACCGCTTTGAGCGAACTAGATAAGCTAACAGCACTCATCTAATCCGGTGTTTCTAGGAAATTTTTACGAGGGATATGCTCAATAAGCTCGTCTCGATTGAGGATAGCCAGTTGCGGACATCAGTCATTAGGATATGTACGATGAGGAGAATAATGATGATGATGTTATCGGCAATGTATAAAGTCATATAAATATTCTCTTCTCTTAAAATATTAAATACGTGATTGGATAAGAAGCTATTAGAATTAGTGTGTATACCGCATCAACGGCTCCGATATTCAATAAAATAATTTTCTCCTAAAGTTTTCAGTGAAGTCAAGCAAAACTAGTTTATTTATGTATCTGAAAATTTTTCGTGCTGGTTTCCACTGACATTCCTTCCACAGTCGCCGCATTTTGCACATTCGGATGGTAAAAAAACGGACCACACAGAGTTATCTTAACGCAATGTCAAAACAGAGTATATATAAATTCCTTCTTTTTGTAAGATTTACGCTTTACCTTCCATACTTTGATGTGACATTGAAGTTATCAACTAAATATTCATATCCGTCTCAGGGTTTCATTCGTACAACTATCGAAGATTGAAACTATGGTCTGATTCAAAACTACAACACGTACTGAGATAAAAAAAAAGAACTTTAGTCATCATTTCTTCGAAGCAAATCGATTACTTTTCTTCTTGTGACATATTATATGTACCTTCAATATGTAAGCTAATTTTTTGGTTTTGGTTTCGTGAGTTCTTTTCTCAAATGTGTAAGTGTGACATAATTTTACTTAGTTACCGAAACGTATTGTGATAGAAAACTATAATCTACGATTTTCTTAAACTAATACCGGATTTTCATCAAATGGGAACATGTTAATGTTTGGAGATTTTATTGTCTGGTGCATTGAATTTCGCTCAACTATACATTTCGATGAGAGATCCGTAATTTGATGCATAATTTATATTATAAAATGGTACTAAAGAATGTTCTCTCATTGTTGGTGTTCTTGTATTAGTGTGAAGCTGTATTCAATAAACATGCTCGCAATGCAATATTAAAATGAAAATTCTTGTCGTTTCGCTTTACACCAGCAAAACTTTTCTACAAGAAAAAAATCGTAACATCGAAATGTGAATTTTTATATTTTCATCAGTCAGATGCCACATTAAAAAATTTATTGATTCAAAACTGTAACCTGCTTAGAATCAAACAGGGTATTTGTGTGTTCAGATTTGGAGTTGTGCTGTTAAAATGAGTATACTTATGTGACGTATTGAGTCTGATTATTTATGTGATAAGAGATGTTGTAATAAAATCTGTATGTTTAAACTTAATAAAGGTGTCTAATTTGTTGTACTTTATATTATTTTTCCAATATGTAGCATTAAAATTATATATTTTTCAAGATTCACCATTTTCATGAAAAGCAACTGTAAAATCAGCGGTATGTTATGCTGTCTATTATAACAACTTTATACTATTACATACGCGGACATATCTTTATAACGATTTTAATTAAGGAGAGAGAAACTAATTTACTTATCATAATTACATAACAGATGTTCACTTTGATCTGGTGTAAAAGCAGTACTGAAAACTAGAACAGTGTTTCTCAAACTAATAATTTACTAATTATAATTGATTGAAAGTTAAATATTTTATAATCGATGCATGAATAACTAAAACATTGTATACTTCATTTTAAAAACTACCATTTATCACACAACTCTTCGATGTTCAATTCATAAATGACCCAAAATAAGCAGCAGTGGGATTACAACTCACGAGAAAACTGGAAATGTCGGATATACACCAGTTTCATCACATTTCTTTCATCGTACAGCCAATAGGATGAAATATGTGCTAGTTAGAGCTGAAATGCTTCTCCATTGAGTGTTACTATGTTGTGCAAAACATCTTTGAGTGAAACACGTCACTAATGCCATTCTGCCTAAAATTCATTTAGTACAAATATTCAAGCATTTGAGTCTAAGCAGCATAATCTGCGAATAACGCAAAATTCCTCGAAATCAAGCATCCCACTTATATTGAGAGGAGCAAATGGACTTCAATCGCTGAAGAAAAGATCATTTCAACAGTTTGGCGCAGCACTCCATCAGCCGACAGTACAAAACGTAGTAAGTATAAGACCATCTGATCGTGTTTCTTAGATCACACACCCAGTTTTATACACCATAAACCTCCCATAAGTTAATGGTCTAATAATGAAGCAAATGAGCTATGTAAATTTTGATCTGTTTTTCCACTTAGGCTTCTTTGAGCTCAATCCGTTTCCTCCAACGACGTTCCAAGACTTTTAAGCGATTACTCAAGAATATCATAAAACGAAGTGAGAACAGGCATGACGCCATTAGCTGACTTGTGTCTCAGACAAAATACAAGATCTGGAAGTAGATGGAAGACCAAGGGGGCCAGACTTGATGAATAGGGGGACTGCGGTATCAACTGGTACCTACACTCATGAACTCCAGAGAGACTTTTTAAAGAACTCGCTTCTTTTTCTTTACGGCTGTTCGTAGTTGCTTCACGAGGCTAGCGTAAAACATACCAGAGTTGGTTTCTCTCTTTATCAGAAAATTTGAAAGCAGTACATCTTTGGAATCTAAAAAGACTAACACTATCACATTCCGTACAGAAGAGACAAACTTGGCCTTTTTGACTGGAAAGAACTGTTGCGCTTGTCCTGCATTGACCTACTTTGATTCTTGTGGAAAGTTTCATCTTTTACTTTTCGTCGAAGCCGTTAGAGGCGCGAAAGGACTGCGGACATGAAACGGGATGGAAGCGGCCGTGGCCTTTGGGATTTCAGAAAGAACCATTACGTTATTCGTCTGCAGTGACTTCGGGAAACCATGGAAACCGAAACCTGTGTCATCGGAAGAGGTTTTAGCACATGTCCTCCCGAATGCCAAGTGGAACCTCACCACTCTCCCCCCAGGCTCTGCCAAGTCCGGTCATGCGATATGCTGTGGTTCTTGGAATTCTCGTGTCATTATACACTGCCGATCTTTTAACCATATGTCTGTTGTTACTATCTCATGTACGCTGTACACAATTTCGTGAGTAATTTTCTATCCTACGCGTGGATAGTTTTGAGAGTTGGTTTTCCAACGTTTACATTCATATTTCCAGTTTTTAACTATGCTGTAATCAGGAGCACTTTCACTTAATATCGCAACCATATCCTTATGAATATCCTTTTGTCACATCTCTTTGTTACACAAATATTTCATCACAAAACTAATTTCATTCATTTCGGTTTCGGATTGAAAATACACTTAATCCGCTTTAAGCATCTGTAACAAATTAAACGTTCTCTCCAGGATGTGTAATTTCTACATCATTATATGCAGTTTTCGTTAAGATGCAGACTTTCTTTCGTTTGCATCGTTTGGTCATGACCCCCTTAACACTTGTCTCTAGTGTTTCTAGACTTTTGTCTATTTTTAGTTGGTAAACTGTGATAATTGTATTCGAGTTTTCACGTCGAGAAAATGTAATTAAATTATCTGTTCTGTGAGAGCATTACGTGTCTTGTATTTATTTTGCATTTCTCAATCTTAGCCTATACAGCACCTGTTGCACCTAGTGGCTTTATTTATTTTTATTTTTTTTAAATAGCGACAACAATTATATTATTTTCTGAATACGATTAAGCAATAACTCGATAACGTAGTTACTTATGGTCCTGGCGTCTTTTTAAGGATCTTGTCACAATGAAGCAAAATATTCTGATTTTATCTTAACATAATGATTACAATCCATTGTAGTGGACTGGCGAATCTTTTTGCTCTCGCTCTGCCACTGCCCAAGAGGTACATTAAATTGTGGGTAAGACTAAGTCACGTTAGTGGTAGTTTTTCATAAATGATACGCTCAGCAATATATGCACATTTACATTTCTTTACACATTTTACGCAGATAATACTCCGTTGACTCCTTGATCCCTTCAAATGGTTAAGCCAATTATTACTTGCTTCTAATGTCTGATATCCCCATTACATGTTCCCAATTGGTTTAGTCCCACCTGCGCAAGATGGTGTATGCTTCTAGCTGTTTCCATCGCTGTTGTTGCTGATGTCGACGGCTAACTGCCCGCCTCAAACAAGCCACGGCCGATCTCCTCATCGACGTAGAACAAGAGCCCCGAGCCACCGGTCAACTGATCGACCCGCTTGGCTGTTCTCTCATGCATGGACTAAATTTCCTGGGTGCCTTTATCCCAGAGTTTGGGGAAGTTTTTACATGAAAAATGCATCTCCTTCCATTTTAATATTGTGTCCTCATCGGTATTGTCATTGGCGGATTAGTCTTATCCTGGCGTGTCTTTGCGGGAGCTTATAACTCACGGAGCAGTTTGTCAGGCCATCTTAAGTTGTTGTTTAGATGGACTGTGTTACCCAGGTTGGCAATAAGCGGGTTGTCTGATTCTCTGCATTCCTTGTAGAATTTTGCAGCTAATTTGCGGAATCTGTCTTTGAGGTGCGGTAGTCCACTGATTTCGTGTAGGTGGACTGTTGGAGTTTCCCGCGGCATTTTGTAAGCATATCTAATGGCTCGATTTTGTATAGTTTGCAGTAGATTGAGGTGTGTGTCAGCAGCACTACCCCAAACTACTGCAGCATAATCTATTATTGGCCTTATTAATGCGATGTAGAGTCGAATCCCAAGATGCGATGGCAGTGATGATGAGGGGTTCAGAATTGGGTATAAAACTGTCATTCTACCCATAGCCTTGTTGCGGAGGTTCCTGACGTGTGTTTTCCACGTCAGTCTCCTGTCCATAGTGACGCCTAAGTATTTGGCAGTAGGAGTCCACTCGATGTTTTCTCCGAACAGGTTGAGGGGTTGCAGGTGAGGAATGGTCCTTCTGCTGACTATGAGAGCTTGGCTCTTTGTGGCATTGAATGCTAGTCGCCATTTGGTCGCCCAGTGTTCTATGTTGTTGCACGCCCGCTGAAGCTTGGTCCTCACATGTGTGGCCCTGATGCTTCTGGTGAAAACAGCAGTGTCGTCAGCGTATTGGGCAGAATCGACTTGTTCTGTCCTCGGGAGGTCCGAAGTATAGATGTTGTATAAGACAGGGCCCAGCACTGATCCCTGTGGCACCCCAGCTCTGATGGTCTTCACGGAGGAGACTGCGTCGTCTAGTATCACACGGAAGGTCCTATCAGAGAGGTAGCTCTTGAGGAGTCTCACGTGTGTCATGGGTACCCCTTGTACCAACAGCTTGTATAGAAGGCCAGCGTGCCAGACTGAATCAAAGGCACGTGACACATCAAAGAGCGCCGCACCAAAATACTCCCTTTTGTCCATGGCTCCCATGGCAGATTCCACCACTCTAAGAAGTTGTTGCGGTGCTGAGTGGTTCCTTCTAAAGCCAAATTGTTCGTCGGGCAGGATTTATTCATTTTCCAATACCCTACGAAACCTTTTGAGGTAAAGTCTCTCAAAGATCTTGGAAATTGTGGGCAGTAGGCTAATAGGTCTGTAGGATCTGGGAGACCTCTTGTCCTTGCCTGATTTAGGGACCGGCACTATCTCAGCGTGTTTCCAAACTTGTGGGAATTGGCCTCTCGCCATGATTTCGTTGAAGGCCACTGTGATGAAAGTTACAGCAGCAGGAGGCATGTGTCTCAGAATGGCACCCCCGATCCCATCGTGCCCAGCCGCTTTCTTAACATTGACGTGTGAGAGTGCTGTTAGCACTTCTTCTTCCGTGATTACGTCTATTGCGTCGTCTGCCTGCTGTTCGGCTACTAGGAATCGCTGCAGTCGGTCTTCTACAAATTGTATATGTACAGCATCTTGGGGTGCTTCGATGGGCCGGAAGTTGGCTTCGAAAACATCTGCCAGTGCATCTGCTTTAGCCACAGGCTCGCAGACTACTTGATTCCCTATCATTAGAGGCGGAATCCTGTCCTTTCTGCGCATCAGCCCCTTGGTTGCCTTCCACGCAGAACCGTCTTCTGTATTGAGGGACGCAACCCTGGCGGACCATTCACGTATACGGTGTTGCTCGAGGGCTGCTTTTATTTCTCGCCGCATCCTGTTTATAGTTCTTTTCGCTGCGGGGTCCCTGGTGACCTGCCACTCCCTTGTAGCTCTGTTCTTAAGAGTGATTGCCTCCTTGATGTCGGGTGGAAGTTGTTTAGAGCAGGCTGGCGGCATTCTAGAAGCAGGTGTAGCTGCTTCAACAGCCTCGTTAATCCACGTGGCTAGGTTAGCCATGGCGACATCCGGTCCTGAAGTTGTCGGCGTCAGTGCCTCTTGGACACGTCTGGTAAGTTGTTCCTTGAACATGTCCCAGTCAGTGCGTCTCAGGTTGTGGTGTCGTCGCTCTCCACGTGCCAAGATGTCTGTGGCCAGGTAGAATATGACAGGGACGTGGTCAGAAGACAACGCAGTTTTGGTTGTTACACCAATATTGTGGTGGAGTCCTTTTGTGATGGCTATGTCCAGCACATCTGGCAAGCCATGATTGAAGATGGTAGGTTCAGTTGGACCCCACACTACTGCATCATGAGCTTCGCTTACGCGGAGGAGCCGACGTCCACTGGTGTTCGTAGCTCTGGAATTCCAAGCCGTGTGCTTGGCGTTGAAATCCCCTGCCATAAAGATGTTTCCTCGCAGCCGAAGGAGCGCAGCTACATCATCCTCCGCTAAGAGTCCCCTGGGAGGTCTGTAGATGGCAATGAGTACCAGTTTGCCACGAGAGGTCTCGATGGCAACTCCCGTTGCTTCAATAGTTGCTAGCTCTGGTAGGACTATCGGGTGGTGTCTGATCGTGTTCCTTATGTAGACGGCTGTGCCACCCCCTGCAGTCAGGCGGTCATTCCTGTAGCATGAATAATTTGGTACAGCTGCCTTAATGCCAGGCTTTAGGTGGGTTTCATTGACTAAGCAGGCGTCAATGCCCTCCTCTCTTAGAAAGTCTCTAAATTCTCCCAACTGCCGCCACAGGCCGTTGGCATTCCACGAGCAGATTGAAATGTCTTCAATTCTGGCCATCGTGCAAGTTTTTTGTATCCAAGTGGACAGCCTCAAGCGCTGACTGAACTGCAGCAGAAATTTGCCGCGGAATGTCTTGGATCATGGTGATGACAGCTTGCAGTAATGATTGCACCATACTGAGCATTGAATCGTCATTCTGACTTTCTGTGTTCTGCGGGTGGTTTTTAGATTCGCCCTTGCTTGTTTGGTCCGGTGGTCGTTTTCCACGCCAATCAGTTTTCCTCCTGTCGTTTACAGGAGGTGCGTTACCAGGCGGGAGGTTACATGAGTTGTTTGTATCATTCTGTGTGTCTCCTGCAGGCGGTTTGATGGCTATTTCCGCATAGGTGACACTCGTTGAGTCCTTAGTAGCTTGGCTGGCATTTGATACCTTATCTTGTTTCATCTTCTGCCTCTGTTGTTTCCTAATGGCAGCGAGGTACAAGGAGTTATTGGCTTTTTGCCTTTCCTCAAATCTACCGAAGGCAGAACATTTCCTGTAACTTGCTACGTGCTGCCCGCCACAGTTCACGCACTTAGGTGGAGTATCACCTTTCTTAATACGGCAGTCTTTTGAGGAGTGTTCCCCAGCACACTTCACACACTTGGCAGGCATTGAGCAGTGCCTGGCGACATGCCCTACTCCCTGGCAATTAAAACATTGGGGAGGGCCCCTCTTGCTACGCAGCTTTTCAACTGTAACTCTGAGGGCACAGAGTGCAGTCATTTTGAAAATACCCCTGTTTTCCACGGAGTCGGTGAGTACAACCAGGACCAGTGGGACCTCTTGGTTGGTCTTGGGGGAACGGAGCCTCACCACGGTTCTTGCGGCATAGCCTTGTTCTGCTAGTTCCTCTTTAACTTCTTCTGGTGAGATGCTAAAGGGCATCCCCCTGATGACAACTTTTAGAAACTTTTCCTCCGCTGAGGGAAAGGTGTAGAAGGAAATCTGGTTCAAGGATGCGTATCCTGTGACCGCATTATGTTCAGCTGCTGTCTTTGTCTGGATCTTGTACAGGTCTTTACCTGCTGTTTTGACTGTGAACCCACCACCACATAGGGTCTTCAATTGCTGGTACAGTTTCATGTAGCTGTCCTTATAATTCAGTATCAGTGGTGGAGGCCTGTATGTTTTGACGCTACTGCTTTCTGGTTTTCCTCTGTTTGAAGAGAGGCAAATTGGTTGCAGGTTGGAACTGCGGGGGCAGTAGTGCTCAGTCTTGCTGCGGGAGCGGTGCGTCGCGGTTCAACAAAGCCATCCGCATCCACTACTCTTTTCGTTCGTGCAGTCTTCATGTAGATGTTCTTCATAGCCTTGCAGGAGGTGGAAGTGGCTCTCTTCTTTCTCCGCCCCTCCTTGTCGTTTGTCACTGCCGTTCTTTTCCTTGATGTGGTAGACTGGTCCTGCTCTGCGGCCATGTCTGCGTCCTCATCTGAAGAAGTATCGCTATACCAGTCCATATTAGATTTAGCGATAGTATTCGCATTGATTTGCTGGTCCAGTCCTTGAGTATCTTGTGAAGCCGATTCGTGGTCCAAGTCCGTAAGCCGGGTCGTCAACGGGGCCGCTGCTGCCGCCGGCAAAGCCGGGTACCCTGGGGCACTCGACCCGCCTGGCACGGCAGTGCGGCGAGAACTTTCCTTGTTGCTCATCTTCGCTAGACGGATGTCAACACGGAACAACGCTGTTCTCTCCTTAGTGCTCCCCGGTTTTGTTCTCCAGTCCCTCCACATTCCTCCGGTGGTTGGGAGGCTTTTCGACCAAGCGGCCTCCATGACTCTCCCATCTTTTGCCAAATGACGTCGTGTTTCAGCGTATTCTTGCCGACACCTTACCTGCTTTCCTGGGCATTGGCATCTTCGTCGCCTCATTCCAATGTCTGAATTTGTTTCTCTTTGGTGTTGCAATTGACCTGCTTTAACTAGAGCTGTATGAAATCGTAGCTACTGCCTGACTTTACCAAAAATCCCGTGGGCCACCACACCATGTTTCTAAATTGGTTTCCAAAAGAAAGAAAATATGAATTTACACAACGAAACAAAAACTTTATATTAAAGAACATACATAGAAAATGTAGCGTCAGTGTAATACATGAATTAATATACATTAAGTTCACATGTATAAATCATAAGTCATGGAAAAAATCCCTAAAGAGGATGCAAAGATCTTACTTGGTGATTTTAATGCACAACTCGGGAAAGAAAAATAATATCAGAAAACCATTGGTAAATATCCCGCCCACAGATTCACAAACAAGAATGGCACGAGACTTATTGAAATATGCCAACACAGCAACTTAAAAATCATGTCAACTTCTTTGAGAAAAGATCCACGAAAACAAAAGACCTGGAGATCACCCATATTAGAACTTGGTGAATAACAGATTGATCACATTGCCATTTCTTATCCTCTACAAAAAGAAGTCTATGATGTTCAAGTCCACAGAGGGGCAAATATAGACACAGACCACTATTTAACAAGAATTAAAATGAAATTCACCCCAAAGGAAATACATCAGAAAAACACACCTACAGAAATTTGACACAAGGAAGATCATAGAAACTAACCTGAGAGAAGAATGGGAGAAAGAACAAGCAGATACCTGGGAAAAATTACAAAAAAACCAAAATACTAATACCATTGAAAAAGAATACGAGACATCCTTGGTGGGATTCAGAATGTGAGAAAGCACTATCGGAACGTAAAGAAGCTTTTCTTAAATACAACAATAGATTATTCCACATCTCCTGTGTTATGATCTTACAAGGCTTACAGTAAATAGAAATACACGTGAACTCAAATGCAGAGGCCTGGATTCTTGCGGCGGCAACTTGGATATCGTGATCTAACCCCACTGTAACATTTAAGACCTTGAATGAAAGTGTATGGTGGACAAGAATCGCTGCTCCACCTTTTCCATCCGATCGATCAGATCGGACAGTGGCGTAGTTCTTAAAACGCACTCTTGATGTTTCCTTAAACCACGTCTCAGAAATTGCTGCTATCTTGATATCTTTTTGACGGAGTTGCTGATATGTGGAGATCTTAATGCTCACAGTACTGCATGGGGATGTGCCTTCACCGACAGACAAGGACATTCTGTCTTAGAGATCTGTGATGAGCATGGCCTATCTATTCTTAATGACGGGTCACATACACTAGTCCCGTCACTATACCACCGTCCATCAGCAATCGACATCACACTATGCTCTCCATCTATAGCCACCATTTCTCATTGGAGCACTTCAAAAGACTCTCTGGGTTCCAATCACTACCCAATACTTATAAGTATTGATCATCTTCCATCAAGTGGCCCACGCCCCATTCCGTCAAGTAAGTGGAACATTAACGCTGCTAATTGGTCACTATTCGCGGACACAATGATCCACGAAGTACGAAACTTTCAGTACCGCAGTTCAGCACTCGATAATTATAATCTTTTTACAGAAGCTCTGGAACGCGCAGCCCTCATTTCCATCCCTTTGAGGAAGACCTCCGTTCAGAGGAAGAATGCTCCAACTATTTGGTGGAACACAGATTGTTCTCGACAAGTCGCCCTTCGACGTGCGGCTCTCCGGGAATTTCGTAACCACCCATCCCAGGACTCGTATCTTCGATATCAGCAAGCATCTGCTCGTGCTAAGCGGTTTCTAAAGGCGACTAAGAGACATAACTGGAAAGAATTCTGTTCCTCTTTGAACAGACAGACCAAGATGAAAAGTATGTATGAAAACGTATAAAAGTACTTCGCAACAGAAACTACAGTCCGCGCGAATGCTCCGACGATACCACTTGGCTGGAGGATTTTGCTGATAGAATAGCTCCACCTTCTCCATGTCCTCCCCCATACAATTTTACGGAAGAAGATTCTAACCATTTTCTGTGCACATTTTTCACCTTCAATGAACTCCGAACGGCACTCAAGAACTCTGTCAATACATCACCAGGCATAGATGATGTTCGCTACCCTATGCTACAGCACCTTCCAGATGAAGCCCTCAAACTTCTCCTTAGTATCGTCAATGAGCTGTGGTCTAAGAAATGCATTCCTGAAGCCTGGATGACACAAATAATAGTTCCTCTTCTGAAGTCTGGAAAAGAACCAGGTGATGCCGCATCCTACCGCGCTATCGCCCTTTCTACATGCATTGGTAAGACGGTCGAAAGAATGATTAAACATCGACTAGAATGGTGGCTAGAATCACGATCCTTGTTACCCAACTCACAAAATGGATTCCGCAAGGGCCCGAGGTACCTACGACAACCACGCTACCTTAGTCACGGCGATCCAAGCATCCTATCTGGAAAATAAGTATCTCACTGCATTGTTTTTGGACATATCTGCGGCTTATGATAATGTACGAATACCGATCCTGATGCACAAACTCATCGCACTAGGTCTTCCTCAATATCTTGTGTCTCGCATCTATCAACTTCTGCAAAAAAGACAGTTATATTTTCGGTTCAAACACGTCCTGATTGGACCTCGATGCACCCACCAAGGTCTTCCTCAAGGCGCAGTGCTCCGTCCCCTCCTGTATACAATTTACGTGCGGGAACTGGAGAGCATTCTGCTCTTGCCGTGAGCATTATTCAGTACGCTGACGACGTTTGCATATTCACCTCAGCGACATCGGTTACGGCAACTAAGTGTCTTCTTCTACAAGCTATACTTAGCTTAATCCAGTGGCTCTTCGAACATGGCCTGGACTTCTCTACAAGTAAATCCTCAGCAGTGATATTTACGAGAAAGAGAATCCACCCCCCTATCTACAACTTCATTTTGGGTCCCCTTAACGTGCTTGTTCAATCTCACGTGAAATTCCTTGGCTGGTATATGATTCTCGTCTCACCTGGTCAGCTCACATACAGCAACTTGTCCCAAAATTGGAACAAGGGCTTAATATTTTACGTACGCTGACTCGAGTTTGGTGGGGAGCTCATCCATCTACATTGTTGATACTCTATCGCACCCTTCTCAGATCAAAACTGGATTATGGAAGCACATTCTATTTCAGTGGCAGTAAACGTCTACTAAATAAACTGGATCGCATTCAGTATCAGAGCATTCGTATTTGCCTGGGAGCTATGACATCCACACCTACGAATGCGCTTCTTTTGGAAGCAGCAGAAATGCCCTTTAATGTTCGCTCACAACTCCTGTCAAATAAATTTTTATTGACACGTGCTTATTCCATAAATTCACCAGTTCTCCGGCATCTTATCAACCTACAACAGCTAGTGAAAAAGAGAGGTCGGTGTCTATTTGTCCAAAGGTATCCACTGCTGCAAAGTCTTGAGTACCTATCAACACTCCTCCCTGACCTCCAGCAACAGGAAATGACGACTATATACGACATACCTTACCAACAATGTGTGACCCCTTTGGCAGTAAGCTGCCTACCGGTGTATCACAAGCTTGTCAACCAGTTCAACAACTTTGTCAGGAATATTTATCTGTTAGATGGCCATCTTCAGTTCAGATATACACCGATGGGTCAAAGATACCTTTGACAGGTAGGTAGGCTGTGCATTATCTACTGCCCCGAGACACAACACGCTCAGAGGTTCCGCCTACCAGGCCACCTACCAATCTACTCGGCGGAAGCCAATTGCCATCAATCAGGCTCTTAATACGCCAGAAGATTTTTACGGCGAAGTGTACTAATACTCACTGATTCACTTAGTGTTCTTCGCTCCTTGGCCATACCCCTTATACTCCAGCGAACTAATACACACAACATCAGCATAGTTCAACAGACTGTAGAACTTAATCAACGCGGTTGCACTGTTATTATATCTGGATACCCGCGCACTCTGGAATTAGGCATAACCAGTACGTAGATATGTTAGCCAAGGAGGCATGTAGCTCGGGCCGAAGCTTAATAACACCCAGTAATACAACTGATTATCAAGCAACAATGGTCAGCAATGCATACCAACAATGGACGAGGAGCTGGAATGAATCTAAACAATACAGAGGCCGGACAGTACGCTCTAGTTCAGACCTACCCTCCACGAAAACCTTGGTTTTCAAGATGTAATACTCAACGACGGTACATTACTTCTATTATTCGTATGAGATTCCACCACGGCGCCTTCCGTAGTCATCTTTTTCGCATCAAGGTGGTAAACACACCTTACTGCACATGCAACGGACAGGAAATACAGGACCTTAATCACTTATTTTTCAACTGTTCCAATTTTCAACAACAGCAATCAACATTCATCAAGTCTCTTGTGCGAGCACAGCAGCCATTTCCAACTAACATTGCAGTACTACTCGCTACAAATAACAACAGAATCTATTGTATCATCAAGGATTATATCAAAGACAGTGACCTACATATTTAATGTATCTATATATCTGCATATTTTTACATACTATTAATATTATTACCTTGTTACTTTACCAGGCTGACTGTATGGTCTATTCAAGACCTAAGGTCAAATAAATAAATAAATACAACAATAAAAAATCAGAGGAAAACTTGCAGCACTTTCAAGAAATCCGGAAACAAGTGACGAAAATCATCAGACAAACCAAGAGAAAGTACCTGAAGGAGCAACTGGATTCCATCGAAGAAAATTTCCGCAACTATAATACCCGAGACTTTTATTAGAACTTTCGCAGGAACAATCCGAGGATATACTCCTCAAAACTTATGCTTCAGGAAATCGGTTGGAAAGCTCGCACTAACTAATCAGGAAAATTGTCGAAAATTGTAAAAATACTTTTTTGAACTGCTCAACTGCCCTGAACCTCCATCAAGATTCCCGAAGGAAACCCCCACCTATACCTATCCGGAATCCCCACCACCATAACAAGAGGGAATCCACAGGCATATTCTCAAACTTAAGAACAACAAAGCACCTCGAGAGGATGGTATCAATGCGGAACTATTGAAAAATCTTCAACCAGATTCACTTAAAGAACTCACACAAATTATTAAAGAGATCTGGCAGACAGAAAAATTACCTGAAGACTGGAAAAAGCGCCCTCATTCACCCACTACACAAGAAGGGAGATAAAACGGACGTCAACAACTATCGAGGAATCTCCCTTCTTCAAGTTGCATACAAAATTCTTTCAGCATGTCTTCTCAAAAGAGTACAAGAGCAACTCGACCACAAAATTGGCGAGTACCAAGCTGGCTTCCGCACCGGTCAGGCTTGCATAGAACAAATATTCAATTTAAAAACTACACTAAAATATAAAGCACTTAGGAGCAGCCCGGTCATGATTCAATCGACCGGAAATCTCTCTTCAACATCCTCGAAGAAGGGCTCGATCAAAAAACCCGAAACCTCACTAAACACTCACCGGCACAACCTCCAAAGTGAAATTCATGGGAGAGATATCTGAACCGTTTCAGATCAATACCGGCTTTCGGCAAGTCCCCGATACTCTCCAACCTTGTTCTGGATAAAGTCATCCGAGAATCGGAGAAAGAACTTAAACAGCAGAACTGTTGGAAACCTATACAACTGGACGACGTATTAATGGTATTAAAATTTGCTGCCTAGCCTTCGCAGATGATGAAACCACAGCAATCAAACAGATAGAAACTCTCAAAGAATGCGCTGAAAGAGTAGGGTTGCAAATATCGACCCAAAAACCAAATTCATCTGTTCAAAACTCCACACTCAAAATCTGGACACAAATATGGACAAATTGAGAGAGTCCCATATTTCAAGTATCTGGGAGAAATCATCGAACCCACAGGAGGAGAGAAAATAGCACAGAAAGTTCGCATGCAAAAACTTAAGAGAGCCTAGAACCTACAACATGTATAATAAAAAATGTTTTTCCATATATACAAAAGTCAGACATTACAACACAGTTATCCATCCCGAAGCCCTGTACGCCAGCGAAACTTTAACACTACATAGGAAAGGTGACCTACAAAGTATTGTGAAAGAAGAACGCAAAATTATAAGAAAGATTCTTGGCCCAGAAAAAACAGATGACGGATATAGAATTAAATCTCGAAAGACAACAGAAACACTGTCAAACCTCGCGGCAGACATCAGGAAACGAAGATTAAGATTTTATGGACATATCCACAGACTTCCAGCAACAAGACTAATTCATAAAATTGTGACGTATATAGAACAGCTAAAAACTATGCCCTGTGTCCAGGAGATAAAAAAAAAAAAAAACATGGAAAAAGCCCACATAAACTTATTAGAAATCGTAGATAGACAAACATACAGAGAAAAAATTAACAAGTGGGAAGTACCGCCAGAGAATGAAGTCAGTAAGAGACCGGGGACGAAGTGGACTGAAGAAAGAAAGAGAATCCACGGAGAAAAAATGAAAGCTATATGGAAACTCAGAAAACTGAATCGTTAAGGCTTTGCGTGATCCGACAGGGTCCAATTGCAGATAATAATAATATATACGTCTGTTTCCCTATATTTGACCCTGCAGCCACCACTACCTAGCGCAGACAACTGGTGTTTGTGTGTAGTAGTAGCATGGCGTTTCCCGTCGTGCAAAACGTTGGTCGATTGTCGGTAGCTGTTAGGGCGTGGGAGATTGGTGGTGCGTGGGCGTGGTCGATGTGGAACATTTTCATATTTCGACCAAAACATGTCTACCCCTATATTTCTCTTCTACTTAGCACAGACCACTGGTGTTTGTGTGTGCTAATAGCAGCGAGTTGGTACAGTTCCTGTAACCTGATTAGGACTTTCTTCCGTAGATCCTCAATGTGTCTCTTCCAGGTTAGCCGTCTGCCACTCCTAGATATTTAACTGTGGAGTTCCACGGAATGTCTTTGCCGAAAAGGTGTAATTTTGGTGGAGTAGTTATACGCTCTCGACGTTTGTCGAGTTCCCGAGATAGCTTGGGTTTTTGTAGTGTTGATGGTGATACACCACCTTCGTGCCCATTTCTCATTCTCTTGCAGCTTCCTAGTTGCTACTGCCCTGTTGCTGTGATGGGTGAAGAACTGCGTATCGTCGGCATACAAAGCGGTGCTGGAATGTCCGCAGTATACAAGCTGTGCAATATAGGTCCCAGCACCGAACCTTGTGGAACTCCGGTATGTATTGGACGGCGAGACTTGTACGTTGAAAGTTCTACCGACCAGGTAGCTCCAAATTATGTTTACCATCTGGACGGAAATCCCATGATAATACAACTTCAGCAGAAGACCGTTGTGCCATACCGAGTCGAAGGCTCGTGCAACATCTAAGAGAACAACTGGACAGTATTCATTCCTGTTAAAAGAAGCAGTGGCAGTTTCTACCACACGCATTATCTGCTGTGTGGCAGAGTGCTCTCTTCTGAAGTCCAGGTGGAAATGTGATACATAGTATGATTCCTTTTTCTCTGATATGGGTTTGAAGCATCAGCAACAGCAGCCTCTCAAATACCTTGCTTAGTGAGGGCAATAAACTAATTGGTCTATAATGTTGCGGGAATGTTGGATCTTTCCCCGGGTTCCTTATTGCAACGACAATGGCGTGTTTCCAGCTTCATGGGTATCGTTGGGTTCTTCTGATATCATTTAAGATGGTAGTGAGGTGTATGATAGCTACCCGCGGGACCTTGCGTAGTAGCTGGTAGCACACCTTATCATGTCCTGGAGCATTCTTTAGGTGTAGCCATTTAATCACCTGCAGCACCTCCTCTTCTGTAAATTCAGTAATATTATTCCCATAGTCATTTGCCTCCATGAATCTCGTCAGTCTTCTGCGGGAACTGGCTGGAACTGCTTTTCAAAATGGTCTGGGAGGGTGTTTGCCTTGCTTTCTGGATCAAAGACGAGGCCTCTACCTCTTTGAAGAGACGGCTGGCTGCCCAGCTCGTCTCCTGGAGAATCTACTGAGTTTCCAGTCCTTAGCAACTAGATTTTTTGTGTATAATCTAGGCTGGTAGATGTGGAGGTAGCTGTTTTGAATGCTGGACTCTCTGATTATGCGGTGTAGTGGCAATCCTAGTGTTGATAACAAATCTAACAAAGTTCTTGATCGCTTGGTCTGAAGTTATGTTGTCTAGTAGGAGTAGCACTCCAACTGCCTCGGTAATTGTGTCAGGTACTGAACCCAATTAATTTTTCGGTAGTTTGGTGCCATCTGTTCTTCATATTTCCAGAAGCCGGCGTCTACTTCAAGGATTACTAGGGAATGATCCCAAGACATCCTGTTCAGCTTGTTTGCAGGT
Organism: Vandiemenella viatica; assembly: GCA_031002005.1. Taxonomy (NCBI): domain Eukaryota; kingdom Metazoa; phylum Arthropoda; class Insecta; order Orthoptera; family Morabidae; genus Vandiemenella; species Vandiemenella viatica. The sequence goes on from JARYHS010013630.1 coordinate 386,446,413, forward strand.
ACAATGCCAGTGAACCCTTTAGTAAAGGCAATGTTCAAGACATTTGCTCTTTTGCCATTCTACAGATGGCGGGTGGGTTCATCAGGGCCTCACACGTGTCGGTTATGTCTAAGAGCCAGATGATGTAGTTGTTGGCCGGCTTGGTTTGCTACATGGGAGTTCCAGTCTTGGTGCTTCGCTTTGAAGTCTCCTCCAACATGAAGTTTGCCTTGAATCCTGGCGAGTCCAAGTATGTCGTTCTCTACCAGTAATCTCCTCGGCGGATGGTATGCAGCGGCATTTGTAAGACACCCTAATGTTGTTTTCATCTGAATGGCAGTAGCTTGTTCAGTTGGCGGCAGCAAAACATCATGGTGAAGAATGTCACGCTTGATATATACAGCAACTCCATCTCCAGCTGTCAGCCTGTCTGTGCGATAACTGCAGTAATTTGGCACCGGAGGTCCCAGTCCAGGTTTAACATGTGTTTCTGCTACCAGGCAAATATCAACGTCTACCTCCCTCAGCAATTGTCGGAACTCAATAATCTAGGAGGTAATCCCGTTAGCATTCCAAACACATATGGATAGTCCATCTATAAATCTTCTATCCATAATGAGGTGGTGAGGATATGACTTTTGAAGGCTGGTTCGCCATCACGAGGGATTTTCTGTCAGATGACAGCTGCTAAAAGTTGGTCTTTAATGTTGCCATCATATTGATGAGAGCACCAACGACTTCCATGAGCCTATCTACGCAGTTTACCGATGTGGGGTCTCTGAACTGACTGTTTTCTGCAGTTGGAGACCGTTGTCATGAATTACTGTTTTTGTTTGATGAATTTCCTGTGACAATATCTGAGAATGCCCGGCTTTTTTGGGAATCATTTTGGTTACCTTGGTTGTTTTCATAATTCTCTGGTTATTGTGTTGAGTTTCTTCAGAGGTGGAAACTGCGATTTTTTCATGTTTACATCCAGGTCATTCTCTTTCAGCTGTTGCGTTTTCTTCAGAGAATCTGCTGTCGGTTCGGTCAGAGCATGTGATTGTTTGGAATTATTCTTCTCCTCAAGCTTTTGTGGACAGCTTCAGTCTGTGCCACTGCAGTTCCGCGTTGGCGTTCTCATGCGCGCTTGACGGATGAACAGCCTCTATAGCTCACCACGTGATGGCATTGACAGTTGGCTTATTTCGCTGGGGATTGCCCTTTCTGTAGTGTACACTCTCTAGACAGGTGTGCTCCTGCACACTTAACGCAAATTGACTTCATTTGGCAGTGTCTTGCCACGTGTCCGAGAGCCTGGAAGTTTAAACACTGAGTTGGCCCCGCAGCTGACCGTAGTTTATCCATTGTCTCTCTCAGGGACATAATATTGCCAGGCTCGAAATTTTTTCTATTTTGTAGTCTGTTGAACAGTACTGCTAAGAACAGGGGCATCAGATTTGAACTCCTTGGTCGTTTTAGCTGAGTTACTGAACGTATTTTGAAATCTTTATCTACCAGCTCCTTCTTAAACGTTGAAGCCGGCGTACCTAAGGGATTCCTCGTAGGACCACCTTCAGAGGTTTTTCTGCAGCTGAGGGGAACTATAAAAGGGAATACCTCTTCTCAGCAGCTCTGTAGTCACAGCTAGGTAATCCTCAATAGAGTTTGAGTTTTATCTTATCCCCTCCTGCTGATTTGGCTCGGAAGGGGCGACCTTCTAGTAATGTGATCACCATCTGGTGTAGCTCTTTGTAGTTGTTGGCAAATTGTACCACTATTGGTGGTAGCTTTGTGCTGTTGTTGGTCTTTTTCCACTAACGGATTAAATGGGTTTGAAATCTCCATTACGTTATCAATTGGTCCTTGGCCAGATTGGACAGAACGAGAAGACTTGTGGGTTGGCAAAAATCCATCTTCTTGTTGCATCTGTACTTGGGGACGTTTCACTTATGACGCGTCCTCGCGCACGGCAAAAACACCTGGGCCAGATCCCCCTCGTTTGCCGGTAAGTCACAAGGCGCGTCGAACGTGCTCAGGAACGCCTCATGCTTGCGCTGATTTCTTACCTTATATCACGTGCTGGAAACGTTGGCAATACACGCTTAACATCTTCTAAGGATTTTTTGGCTAACTCTCTGCAGTATTTGTGAAGAAATATTATTAATTTTAGTTCATATATTTTCCCTAAGTTCCTCTTCCATACAGGGATTTGATCATAAACACGCTCTTTTAGGTAACCCCACAAAAATAAATCACAAGGTGTCATGTCTGGTGAACGCGGAGGACACAATCCACGACTGATAGTTTGATTCTCATTGTAAACATGCTTTAAAGCACTCAGAGAATTTTCGGCTGTATGGGGAGTTGCACTGTTTTGTCGAAAATGACCGTAATTCCTTTCATCTTCTGTCAGCTGTTCAAAAAGAGGTATTTAAAATATTTTCCACATAACGAGAAGATGTAATTGTTTCAGTAAAAAATACTGGTCCAATAATTCGCCTCGCACTAATTACCCTCCAAACTCCAACTTTCACATCGTGTCGCCGCTGTTCGTGGATAAGATGTGGATTTTCTGTACTCCAGTACAGACTGTTTTGACTATTTACACGTCCACTTAAATAAAAATACGCCTCATCGGTGAAAAATATCAATTGCGGATCCAGCTCGCGATTGTGCACACTTTTCATTAACCAGTTTGCAAACCTCATTCGTGCAGTGTATTCTGCTGGTTTTAATTCGTGCACAGCAGTTGTTCGACTAGGGATAAAATTATTAATATTTCTTCACAAACACTGCAGAGAGTTAGCCAAAACATCCTTAGAATATGTCAAGTGTGTATTGAAGCCGATGGCCATTTCCAGCACGTGCTATAAGGTTAGAAATCAACGCAAGCATGAGGCGTTCCTGAGCACGGGCGATGCGCCGTGTGACTTAGGGGGCATCCACAAATTACGTGAGGTGTTTCTCAGGATTTCTGGACCCCCCCCTCCCCCCTGGTGAGATTTCGTGAGATCTGGCCGGACCCCCCCCCCCCTATGGTGAGATCTGGTCCGTGAGAAACCCCCCCCCCTAGAAATCGCCCTGGAAACTTTTATAGAGCTTTTTTTTTTTTTAGGTCACAGCCTCACTTTTTGACGAAATACCCTCCTAAAATCGACTTTGGCACAAATTGTAGACCTTTTTTTTAGCTCTACTGTCCAAAAATTTTTCGCAAAATCTCACGTGAGATTTCCGTTTATACCCCCCTCCCCCTTGGTGAGATCTGGTGAGATTTCGCTGGACCCCTCCCCCCCCCTATTTCACCTCACGTAATTTATGGATGTCCCCTTACCGGCAAGCGAGGGGGCCCGGGTGATTTTTGCCATGCGCGCGGACGCGTCATAAATGTAACGCCCTGTATATCAACACTAGTTGATAGTTACTGTTGGGTTTGCATAGGGTATGCATTAATGGATATATTGTTTTCTTCCACTACTGCCTTACGCGAAGAAGAAGCTGCGGTCCTCAGTTTCTTCGAGACAAAGTGGTGTTTTTTAATGTGATTCCACTTGGAACAGCAGGAACAGTGTACTTGAAGAACCTCTTTTTATCTCCCTTCTTCTTGAGAAGACGTTGCCCTTCGGCGCAGTGACCGATTGCATTTTGTATAAGGATTTGATAGTACATATGTTGTTGCTCAGCACTTTGCTGCACTGAAATGTGGTCCTAGCATTTCCAGAAATATCATCCATCTTCACAATAGAGGATATCATCAAATAGGTATTTACACTTTCGGAATTCTCCAAAATGTTTAAATGGGCTGCATTATCTGTCTGGTTTTCTGACAGATGTCGTTTTATAGGCTAGGCTATCATCTGCTCGTTTATATGTGTCACATTTGTGTCCATTTCCAGGTCCCACCTAACTAGGCTGGATCATCGTACGCAGGACTTTCCTGTGGCTTGGGGAAGTTGATTTGGCTGATCCTCTGGACAGGGCGTGAGTTGCTTCCATTTGCACGTTGTAACTGTCGCCACGCACTCGAGTAACAGTGACAACTGCAGCAGGCCTAGTCGTCAGTTTCGTTTACAGCACGACTCTCCCAAAAGTGACGGCGGACGCGGCCCGGCGGTGCTGCCCGTGCAGCGCGACGTGTTTTCGGCTTCGTCGTAAAAACACGATAGAAAGCACTCGATTGGACTGGTAAGTCAATTACTTAACTACGAATTGAATGACAGATACGCGAATTTCGATATCACGCTATCGTAAATACTCACTCACTCACTACAATTGATCTCACACAATCAACAATACGAACACACACACATCGAAATTCCAAAGTCACAATGCGACACATCCACGCTCTGAACCTGGGGTGGCCAACCCACGTCCCAAGGGGCCGCATACATTTTTCCAGCCCGCTCGATTCATCATGTTATGTATTTCTTTACAGTGTGGGTTTAGTATCATTATTATATTATCTGTGTTTACATTTAAGAATAATAGTAAACACAATAATAATAACTCATTATGTTTCAATTTTTCTCTCCAAAAAAAGTCTCTATCTAATATGGGGATATATAATTTTATAAGCGGCCCGCGGAGTTATGACGCATTTCCAAAATGGCCCGCAAGATCATTCCAGCTGGTCAGTGGTCACCCCTGCTCTAAACCTTCCTATGAATTAAAACTCAATAATAATAGATTTTGAAGTAGGGATGGCGATCTGAGATCGATTAATCGAAGAATCGATCTTTTGGACCCAAAAAATCGATTTTTTAAATCGATTTATAGTATTGAATCGATCCAGTGAATCGATATTTCACCCGTGAAAATCGAATGTGAAAAAACCACTTTCTACTTGTAATGCACTTGCACATGAAAGTCAGCGTTTAAACAAACAATTTAAACACTATTTATTGCAAGCAGTTGTGTACATGAAGTATGATCATATGCTTTACTGACAAGAAGAAAAAAAAAAGAAAAAAAAATTATCTTCACTTTTACTCAACAGCTGTACAGTGGGATCATCGGCACCTTGCGAGCGCCTTTTTTTTTGTTTCGACAACATCGCAAGTGATGAGCGGAACTGCATGGATCCTATTAGACTGGACAGACTGTTGTTCCTGAAAAGCTAAGACATTAAGCACTGGGAACTGTAAACTGTATCATTTCGAAACTGTTTATGTAACCAACAAATTTGTGACATAAATGTCTCTTTGTATACCTCATTTAGTTGCAAAACAAATTTTTAATTAGTTTAAAAATCATAAAAGATCGATTATTATAGTGTCCTTTTTGTTTTCCATGATTGGAATTGTATTAAAAGTATGAACACGGAAAAAAATCGAAAAAGATCGATTTTTAGAAAATCGATCTTTTAGACCTCGATTTTTTTTGTGAATCGATTTATCAAACTTCGATTCGAATCGATTCAAGAATCGATCTTTTTTTTGGAGAGAATCGCCATCCCTATTTTGAAGCAATGCAATCAAATCTAGAATTTTTAAAACGTTGAATATCAAAACAGGAGGAATTTTTATTACTTATACCGTGGACTGTTATCCTTCACATGCGAGAAGCGGCTTTCGTTTTGTTGACCACGATTCAGTCTGGTTGGATGAATGGCCTTTTTCTATGTTTTGACGCCTTGTGGACCACGAGTCGGGAAACAACTGAGGTCAAAGGAGCGGAAAGAAATTGGGACATCACCTTTTTGAAGTAATCGATCCGAAATTCACCTGGAGTGATTTTAGGAAACCATGTAAAGCGAAACCTGAATGGCCGGACGGATATTCTTAACATTGTCCTCCCGAACGCTCACCCATTTCGCTCGGAGTAGATAAACCCTCAGTTCACACAAAGACTATAGACGACCTGTTAGTCTTTTTATCGCTGCCGATAATCAGTTTAAGAGAGAGGTCCTCATATTAACATTTTACGTGAACGTAGTTACGGGCCTCAGCTAGTATATATATATATATATAAAAGAATTGACATGTGTGTCCCTATATTTCACTTTTCAGCCAAAACTATCTACCGCAGACCGCTGGTGTTTGTATGTGGTAGTAGCATGGTGTCACCCATCGTGCACAACGTTGGCAGAATGTCGGTAGCTGTGTGGGTGTGGGACATATGATGGTTGAAATTAAACGCTCACGGGAATTTTTCGACCAAAGACATGTGTCTCCGTATATTTCACTTTGATGCCATTACTATATAGCGCAGGCCACTGGTTTTTACTATGGTAGTGGCCTCGAATCTCCCATCGTGCACTATGATGATTAGATGTCGGTAGCTATGGGTGTGTGGTAGATGTGGTGGTTGAAAGTGGTCGACCTAGGGCATTTTCCTATTTCTATCAAAGACATGTTTGTCCCTACATTTCACCATCCGTCCAGAACTAACAAGCGAAGACCACTGGTGTGTTGTAGTAGCCAGGGATCTTCGATCGTTAACTATATTGTAGGCAGCAGTGGGGGTGTGGGGGGGAGGGTGGTAGAAAGTAGTCAACCTAATATAAAAATAGGTATATGTGTCCCTATATTTCACTCTGCAGCCGAAACTACCTACCGCAGGCTACTGGTGTTTGTGTCTGGTAGTAGCTCGAGTCTCCAAAGAGCACCATGATGGTTGATTGTTGGTTTCTACGAGGGTGTTGGAGATATGGTGGTTGATATGGTCGACAAGGGCATTTTCATAGTCGACTCTAGACATGTGTGACCCTCTATTTCACTTTGCAGTTAAAAATGCCTGGCGCAGACCACTGGTTTTTGTATGAGGAGGTAGCCTTGAGTCTCCCATCGTGCACTATGGTGGTTGCATGTCGGAAGCTGTGGGATGTGAGAGATATGGTGCTTGAAAAGGGTCGACCAATGACGTATGTGTCCTTATATTTCACTTTGTAAGGACAACTACACAGCACATATCACTGGTGTTTGTGTGATATTGGCCTCTAGTCTCCCATCGGGCAGTATGGCGTTTATATGGGGATGTGGGAGATATGGTGGTTTAAAGTTGTCGATCTAGGGCTTTTTCTTGTTTCAACCAATGAGATGTGTGTCCCTAAATTTAACTTTGAGCCATAAATACCCTGCGCAGATTACTTGTGTTTGTGTGTGGTATTAGCTTTGAGTCTCCAATCTTGCACCATGGTGGTTCGAATCAAAATTCTTTACAAATACGAACGAAGTCCTGGGCATCATCTGGTATGTTCCAAAATTCTTCGGGAATCTACTGTCAGTTTGCAAGAATGTACAGTCAACAGTAATTTTGGTCACCTCCATAAAGACACTGGTATACAATCTTACATAGTTCAAAGTTATTCCATTAGAAATAAAATTATGTATATTTTTCATAATATTATTTGATATTGTCTAGTAATATTGATCATTTGTTTACTGGATAGCAAAACTAAAACTATTGTCAGGGGTGTAAATGAACAATAAATAAATTATTAATTTAAATGGAATATGGCATAAGGCGTTGGCTGATGCGGGCTTGCATCACGACGCGGCTTGGGAAACCAGGTCGCTAGAATTGCTGAGGAGAATCGCTGACCGAGCTGGGAGCGACGCACGCAAGCAACGCTGCAGGAGAATGAGGGCAGCGAGGTTTCTTAATAGCTAATCGCCAGTTGCTAGTGACTTGAACTTGTGATTCGATAGCTAATAGCTAATCGCCAGTTGCTAGTGACTT